>VMDR010000849.1:0-170233 GCA_007922815.1 Macrotus californicus
TGTCCACACATCTTTCTCAGAGTGATATCCAGATGGATATTTGACAATTTAATGGACATAGATAATATGGGCTTATTATTTTTTTATAAACACAATTAGACTTTTGAATTTGGCCAACATTTAAGAAAATATTTAGCTTTTGATGCCACTATGGTGGTAATGATTAATAAATGTAATAGCCATTTTTCCAGATACCCTCATTTACTTCTGTCTTGTAACCATTCCAATGAAGGGAGGTGCAGGCAGGAGGTGGTCTGCTTCCTGAAGCCATCCAGGGACCTAGGCTTGTTTCTCTTGATGCTGAGCCATGTCCTGAGATGTGTTCCTTGTTTGTATGGTACAAGCTGGCTTACCAGTTGCATACCTTATCTTCTAACCCAAAAGGAGGGTGTAAGAGAGTGGAAGGACAGCATTTCCTTTGTAAGAAACAGAGATTACTTTTGTTCACATTCCATTTGTGAGACTTAGATAGCAGATTGCCTATCTGCAAAGGACAGCCAACTCTTTTTAGTGGTTTTTATGTTTCTGCTTCTCTCTAGAGCTGTCTTCCTATTTATCTGGAAACTTTCTCTGAACCCGTGGTACAAAGACCTAGCCCGAAGTGGTAGCACGGAGTCCAGTGTCCCACACATAGCTCACCGAAGTGCTCTGTGGCCAGGGATGCCCTGATGACTGGGCATCCACTAGTGATCAGCTTCCCCTGGGGCAGGTGTTCCTTCTCGGGACAGTCAGAACTGGGGTTGGTAGCAAACCAATTTCATGTTTTCAGGAGGGGGCATTTCTAGAGAAGGGACCATGTGCTGGACAGAGCTCAAAAAGATGTCTTCTACATCTGGACAAAAGGATGCCCATGGTTTGGTCTTTTACCTTGTACAAGACCTTCTGCTGCTGAAAATGAAAGATCAAAGCTACCCCAACTATTTAGTCCATATTATTTTATTTATGCCCCAGTCTGAGGTATCTGGACTGATAGGTTCCAAGGAGGTAAATGACAAGGGAAGATGAAGCTACAGCTCTCTGCACCAGGTACAAGGTACGTCCCTGAGAGAGGCTGAGTCATGTTGCAGTGTGAGCTACCCATCTGCTCCTTACTGTTCCAGATATCTCTTTTGAAGCACCTAAAGATCGACAGCCTGGAAAAGCATTGGAGGTTTATCTCTTTAGAGCTTAAACATTAAACTAAAGGAAGAATAAACAGTAAAACTAGAGTGGTTTTGCCCGGGCCTCATGGCTCAGGTGGTTGGAGCGTTGTCCCGTACAATTAAAGATTGTGGGTTCAATCCTCCGTCAGGGCGCATATAGGGGGCAACGTATCAATCTCTCTCTCTCATCTCCCTTCTTCTCTCTCTTAAGTCAATAAATATATTTTTTAAATTAAAAAAAAACTAGAGTGGTATTTTATGCAAAATCACCACCACAAGAAGTTACAATAGTGAAAAATTTGGTTTGGAGAATGGGTTTCCCCAGAATGTGTCATGGAAGCCGTGGACTGACGAATCCTTCACAGCCCTCATGACTTTTCCTTGCCTGCACTAACCAGGGCTAGCCTGGTGACAGCTCAACAGGTTCTCCCTCAGCATCCTCACTTTTTGCGCCACATGTGTAGGATTTCAGTGAAAATCCAATCCTTGCAAAAGTGAATTGTCTTCTAGAAGAGTTTATTGCTCCTGACTTTATAGATTTTGCCTTTGTACAAGGAGGCTCTAGAGTGATCTTTCAACAGGCTTTGCCTAAGCACTTGCTGGTGCTTTATTTAATCACAGTTTTATGAGCTTTTCCCTTATACGCCACCAGCCAACTCTGCAGCCCCAGAACCTTCATCAGACACTGATTTTTTTCTGCAGTTGATTTTAAAGGCTTTACCATCTGGGATTTTTAGTCACTTGTGAATAGCAAATGGATGCCATGTTCTCCGGATTTTGCAGCCCCAACTCTAGGGTTGTTGTGCATGGAATTTGTGGTGATAAATTAATAACATAAACTTATTTCACATTTGTTTATGAAGCTAATCATCAAAATAGATTTTGAGTAGGTGATATCTTGTTTAATTTGATTTATTGCCTAAATGCCTTACTTGGTGAATAAAAAGGCAGTACTGTATTATTGCAAAGGTCAGCATATAAATTTGGATTTTCTGAGAACATTTGACTTTTAATAGAATACCATTTCTCATCTCTCCCTCTCCCACAGCACATAGCAGTGTGACTGTGTTCGTAGAAGATGATAACCAACCAGGATTCGGTTGACCTAACCAGTGGTCATATTTGCTTGTGAGGAATAGAACCCACCTGAGCTAGTTGAAGCAAAGTGCTTATATTTTGGAAAGCATGCAAAATACCTCTCAAAACCCAGTGGTACAGACGAGTCCCCCTAAAATGTGGAACTGGAGTCGCTGACTTTCTCTTCTCAAGGTCACGTGGTCTCTTGCCTCTGCAGCTCCTTGTGTCTGTTTCACTCTTCTCTCTCTCTCTTCAAATCAGCATTCTCTATTCTGGTGTGCATGTGTGCCAAACACAGCTTCCTGGCTGATATCACATCCCTAGTCAAGCACCCAAGATAGAATGCTAAGTGTCTCCAGGTCCCAGTTTCAAATTCCTGGGGAAAAGTTCAGTTAGACCAGCTCAGATCAGTTATCCGGAGGTCCAAGCATCTGGTCCACACTCACAGGAGCAGTGCTCTGCTCAGCAGAGGCTATGACCGCTGTTGCTCAGGGGTGAAGCTGGGAGGGGTGTGTGTAGTACAAGTCGGTTTTCTCAGGTGGGTGGTGAGGAGGAAATCATCAGTATCTTTGATTTACCAGGTGTGGGAAGACCTTATTTGCATACCAGCTGCAACCTGGAAATTACATCTGTTTGCTGGCCCAATCTGGCTCATCTTTTTCTCTTTTTCCTTTGGTCCCTCAATCATGGTTTAACTTTCTCTCTTTGCTCTCCTCACTTCATTTTCTCTTCTTGGCCCCCAGTTGATGCTTCAGAAAAGTAACAGGATATATCTGGTGCTAGAAAGAACACTGTCACAGGGAAGCCAAGACCACCTCTAGTTCAGATTTGTCCAGTGCTAGACCTTGGGCAAGTCACTTAACCACCTTTGGCTCTGGTTTTATCTTCTGAAAGTGAATAGAGTGAGGCTAGATCCTGGAAGAAACCTCAGAGATCACCTCGTCTAGGATGCTAAATATCTGTCCACTCACGCTTCCATTCTACAGTACAGCTTCCATGGCAGACATAACTAATTGATGCCAGCACACTTGCCTGCTGAATTGAGACTGTGCTTGGAATTCTCACAACAATCCAGGCAGCCACTATCAATCAGTTGGAAGTGACCCACCTTTGAAATGTAACCAACTAGCTATCTCTAAGCAAGAAATCGAGACCCAATTTCAGAGCTTCAGGACCAGACACAGACACTTCTAAATGGGGCACCCCCAGCAGAGGAGCCTCCAGAACTACTGGAATCACCTCTCAGTTAAAAAGAATTCAGGCTCTGTTCAACCTGCTGCAATGATAACTAGGGCCTCAGCTCTAGGAGGAGGAAGGCATCATCCTTTCCATCCAATACAGGTCTCTTCTCCAGGGTTGCAGATCCAGAGTGACAGATGGAAGAGGATCCAGGAACACTCATCAGGTTCTGGAGCAAGACCAAGGCAGGAACAAGTAGCCATCCCATGGAAACCCAAAAAGGGCTTTTTCATCTCTGTCCTGTGGATGGCACTTTATTGCTTCAACATTTGTTGCCAGGCTCCACAGGGCCCCATGAGCGCCAAGCGGCAGGTGCCCGATGCAAAGTCTGAATGAAGACAAGACATTGTCCTGACTGACGTGACCTCCTCCCTGCCATTACCACCAGCTGTGCCGTCTGGGCAATCTCAGAACTGAAACGAAAACAGGGCAGGGAGACTAGCTCCAGAAGAACCTCTCCAAGTGAATTTTTGTTCTGGTGTTCAGGAGACAAGCCCGAGGTTAGGTTGCTGTGTATAAAAGGAGGGAACGCTATAGATCTTGAACACGTGGGTCCAGGCCCATGAGTGCTTATTCTAGCTGCCAGTGTTGGAACAGGCACTCAAGTACAACTTTAAACTCTGCCTGTGAATGATTGATTTAAAGGTGAAGTCCATAAACCATGGAATCTGTGATTTTTCCTTGGATCATTTAAAACATAAAGAATATGGCAGACGAAGGTACAATAGAAACTCTAAGGAAAGTCAGGACATTGTTGGAATTTCGCTCTTTCCATCACTAGCATTTTTTCTTTATGTATGGACATGTGCATATCTGCCCATCATTTTTTAATAGTTTTTTTAAGAAGAGATTATAACTTGTCTCTGAATCTCTTGGTGGTCTTCCTTCATCGGTGTCTCCTCCCTTCCTTTTGGTTGTAAAGCCTCTTGGATTTTTAAGCAGAATGTGACTCTCCATTGGTACAATAAAAATATATTTGAAAACTCAAAAAAAAAATTGAGGTCTAGATGTCTACCAACTTTTCTTCCTCCTACCTTCCTTAGTGGGATGGGATGTGTCAAGTCATTCCTAGTTCCCTGAAATTTTGAAGGAAATATAAATGCCCTTCTCTGCTCTTTTCTTCCTACTTATTCATCCTTTTACAAAAACTCTTTTTACACACGGCCTCCATCCAATTCAGCCCTCCATTTCTTCTGTGGTTGAAGAATTGACAGTTTTTCAGCAGAGATGTGGAATCAGCCACGTTTGTCTAAGAGCCCCAAAATTAGACTGGCTCACTTTGCAACTGTGGGTGACAGGCAACAGTGAGAATTATTTTACTTCTTGAAAATATGTTTTCTGCAGTTATATTTGGACTAGAAAAAAATCCTTGCATTCTTAGCTCCAATTATATTCAATGTTCTAATTGCTGTTACCCTCAAATAGGATATTGAGCGAGGTCACATCGTCAATTCACATCCCTCATCTCTACTTACCAAGGATGCAGCTTTGGAACATCTGCTCTGCCTGCAGAGCACTCGTTTGTGCCGATGCTGCACAGCTGTAATGGCTGGTGGCAGAATTGTTTCCTCGATGACGGTGCTAGGAAACGTCTCTCCCTCTCTGCCTCTCTTGTGTGATGCTGTTTTTTAAAGTCGCCTTTTGGAGTTCATTTCCCCAGGAGAGACGGGCTTAAACTTCCAAGGCAGCGTATTTCTATTATTTCTGCCGAAAGGCAGCTTCCTGAAATAGTTCCTGACGGCAGCTTCCCTGTGGCAGGGCCACCTTATGCAAGTGCTGTGGGTAGGAGAGCTGTAGGTCTGGAAAGAAAGGAGAGGAATGCAAATAGAAAGATGGAGGGAATCTTGCAAAGACCATGCAGAGGGTGAAACCCCTGTCTCTAATGCCGAGGAGCCCAGAGCTGTCTTTCTAGTAAAAAGAATCCTTGGTGTTGGTAGAGAATCGGCCTTTCTATTTTATTCTTCCTTGGAAAGGGTAGTGCTCTGGGCAAAGGAGGGTGCGTGGGAGGGTACCGTTCATACAGACTGCTTTTGTTGTTGTTGTTGTTGACTTCTCATTTTAAAATACAATATTATAAATTAAGGAAAGTGAGGACTTAAATACTTCCATTTCTGGAGCCAGCTGTCCATTTGCAGGAAATGCAGAGGACAGAGACATATGTTGAACGTCACCATAAGTATGCGTCTGTCAGTCCAGACTGTGGGAACTTCACTGGTTAAGGGGCCCAAGTTCTTTATCAGATGCCTTTTAAGGGAACAAAGAGAATGGAGAAGGGTATCTGGAGATCAAAGGAGACTTAAAAGATGTAGAAAAAAATTTTTTGTTGGGCAAGAGTAATCTATGTCTAGGGTGATGAAACTTTTTAAAAACCCTTTCTCGTTTTAAATCATGGTATAATTAATGGGCTCTTATAGATGATCCGCTCTTACCCTCTCATGTTACTGAGGGGGAGGGACCACGGGGCTCAGTCAGGCAAAGTGATTTGCTTCCCATTGAAAAGGAAGCAGGTGGGAGAACCCTGGTCAGAATCCAGATCCCCAGGCCCATGTGTGAGGTTTCTACTACTTTCCCCGCCTGGGATCTTTATCATACATTCATTTGATCTTTGGGTTCACTGACATAGGTGAAATCACAGGGAGTCGGCTACATACTGGAGACTGCTCTGTGTTCGTCTGTTTTGTTAGTTGCTTTTCAGGCCTACTTGGCTCTGACGTTGTCCTATGTAGAGGCTGTAAGCCCAGGAACTCTGGGATCCCCGGACTCTTGGGTTCATAGAATAAAGTTATTCTTTTGCTTTCTACTTGATTTGATATTATAAAGTCAGTTCCATTGTTCAGCACTATTAAAATGTTGTAACATTGCAATCAAAGCTATAAAATAATCTTTACCTTTGTTATTAAATTTCATTGCTTCCCCGTCATTTTCGGGCACTGATTAAAATCACTTCTTTTCACATGGATAGCACTTTTTCTGGGGGAACTCACTCTTACATAGACTGGGTGTTTTGAAAATAGGAACTCTCTGACACAGGACGGCATGAAAAAGAATCAGTTAACATTTCAGAACTCGGAATAGAAACATGTGTAGCACTACCATGCAAGCAGTTCAGCCAATGAAGTCACTCTACTGGAATAGATTTAGGGCACAATTATTCAATACTTCAATCCAGTCTGAGAGAAAAATAGATTTTAGTGACGTCTCTGTAATAAAAGTGTTGCAGTGTCATGTATGTGTCACTACTTTTATTTTCGAAAAGAGCCAGGATTTCAGAATCAGCTACAAGCAGTTCACAACTGAACCGATGTGCCACGAGAAACACTTGGTAATTGCAGAATTTCTCTCGGTATTTGCAGGAAGTCAACAAAACAGGCCGCTATTTCACTAGTAATGGTTCTAGCAATTATTTACTGTGAAAATAACAGTGTTAGCAATTTAGGGGAAAAGAGAGAATTGTGTGTTGTTTATCTTGAGGGTAATAGTGTATGTTTTTAACTTCAAGAAGTTGAATAGTGATATTGGAGCAAGAAGTGTAGAAAATCACAGGCCAGATGAACTCTTGACCTGAGGAGAGCTACTCTTTCTTTAGGGGCCGTCAGAGAAGGAGAGTTTTCCGTCCCTTAAAGAGTCCAAGTTTGCACGCTTTCCCTTGCTCATCCAGACAGACTGTTCTGTGGAGGTTACTGCTCCCGTCAGGCCCTCCTCACATTCCCTCCTGCCTCCCCTCTCCAGCGCTAACAGGTGTGAAATGCCTTTGTCAGTGGTACTTACCTATGAAAGGAAACTTCAGGTCTTCTTCAAAAACATTGTTGACTTTCAGACTCCAAGAGCTCCTGGACTAGTAAAATGAAGAATTTTGGAGCTCCAGTTTGTATTTGCTAACTTTTAATTTTGTCAAGGTCGGACATGAACAATACATTATTCAGCAAAGAAAGGAAATTTTGACACTAGAATCGGAGGATTGTCCTTTAGACTCAGAAAAGCAGTTGGTGAAAACACACAACTCCATTTATTTTTGTTGGTGTGTCTTGGTTGGGTGCAGACTTTGCCTTGGATTGGAGTTTGGACCAGCATTTGGAAAACTTGTGTTAAGCGATTTGATTTTAAAAAGTGGCATCTTGAAAAGGTGAACCTTTCTCAAGTTCCTTAAAGAAAGTTAAACACCTTGGGGTAGGGACCTCGTCTTACAAGCTGCTCTCTGTATTGAGGCAGGACACAGCTGTGGTTTGAAGAGCATTTAAGAAATTAAGAGATTTATTTATTCTACGTGTATGTATATACACAAAAGGAGATTTATTGTGAGGATTTGGTTCCCATGATTGTGGAGGCTGAGAAGTCCTATCATCTGCAGTTGGAAGCTAGAGACCCCAGAAAGCCCCTGATGTAGTTCTAGTCTGAATCGAAAGACCTGAGAACTCGGGGAGCGGGTGAAGCAAATCCCAACCCCAGCGGCAGGAGAAGACCGATGTCCCAGCTCAGACAGGCAGGACTGGATGAGTCCTCCCTTGCTCTGATTCTTTGTTCTTTTCAGGCCTCCAGGGTGATGACCACACACATCGGCGGGGAGGCCGTCTGCTGAATCCACCAGTTCGGGTGCTCGCCTTGACTGGAAACACCCTCACAGACACATCCAGCAATAATGTGTAATCTGGGCCCCCCGGCGGCCCCATCACGTTGACACATAAAATTAACCTTAGCATTGTAAGATTAATTGTGTTCCTATCTGCAAACACTTAGACAAATGCTGAACTGGAGGAAACATTTAGTAAGTGCAAATGCCTGGCATACATTAGGGGCTCGGCTGATTTATTGAACGAGTGTAGACAGGATAATCTTGCAGTCTGTGGTAGGGAGCTTTGACTGAGGACTCTTGTCTTTAAAGTAGGTGGCAGTTAGGCAGACACACGTGGCACCTCCTTGACTCCCACCACACGGTATGCTTGTGTCCTAGGCTTCTCCCAGAAAGAGTGGAATCCATGTCAGCTAGGTCACATGGGGACAGTGTCTGCGTTCTGGCCCCCTCTTATGGGCACCCCTAGTTCTGGCCAGGCATCTTGAAACTCTGTTGCCAGGCACAGGCTGGCCAGCAGGAGACTGAGAGGATAAAGGAAAATCCATTGCCAACCCTGAAAAGCCCTGTGTAGTGATTTTGGTTATTCCTAGGGGAGCCCTGGGAGATAGAAGTGGAATTTTTGTTGATGAAATAAATTGAGACTTAGTATAGATAGACCTTACTATTTTATACCAAATGAGAGAAAACGTAGTCTCAGAAATTTCTAAATTGAGAATTTTTCAAAATAAATGCTGTTTTGCTATGGCCACATATGTAAACACTAAAGGCAAGTAAATGATAAATGACATCATTTGCTATGAACATATTGGCCATATTTTTGAATTCAGGCACTTCTCAAAAATTTGGAAATTATTTACTTAGAATAAAATTTTTTTTTAAATTTTACAGTCAGTATGTTTAACCAGTATTCAGTCCTGCTAGAATGGGTTGATAATTTTTATAAGAATCTGTATTAATGAATCCCGAACTAGTGATATTCATCATAATGAAGTTTGACTTCTGAAGTAAAACTTAAGCTTAAATCAGCCATCCATGAGTATGAATTATGAGTTAATAATAATATTTGTTATTAATATTAGCAACATATTCTGCTCCTTTGGCCCCCACACAACACTTGAAGGTTTTCAGTGTCTCACTGTAAGACTCACATCAGTACCCGTGGAGTATCCCACAGCCTTTTCCAGTAGGGCATTTCACTTGTATGCCTCCAGTTAGGGAGGAAAACAATCAAGTTGTTGATATTATCCTTTCACCTAAATTAATTTGACGTCCAAGATGGCATTAGAGCCAATCAGTAGAATAATGATGGATGTTTTACATTTACAACAGCACTTGACAGTTTTCCTAGTGCTTACCCCAATGCTGTCTCAAGTGACAACATCGATGGAGGGGCTCATCAGGCATCTGGTAAACACCCTGGGCAATGAGCACGCAGGGGCAGACTTTGCCCACTATGTACATAATGACAAAGAACGTGTTTTCTGGTTCTCTGATGGATTCCACCCATCAGTTCTGCTCTGGGTTTTCTCTGTGTCTGAAATTGCCCAAGGGCAATGGCTTTGCCCTCTGAAATGACCTAAGCTAGAATTCCCACGAGATGTCCTTTGGGACAGTGCTTCCTTGGGATGTTAACTGGTATCATGCAGAGAAGAAAAGGAAGAAAGAGTTCCACAGTCAACTAGTTTGGGGGTTTTCTCGGTTAAACAGAACTTTTGTTTACTACAAGGCTGTTCAGAGCCTTTAGTGTTCTGTCCCCACGGTCACTCTCCCAAAGAGATTTCCTGAGTGGTTTTGAATACAGAACTTTTTTCCCTCAGGCCATTGCATGGGACCAGTATTTATTGGAACAGATATCCTAACATGGTTATCTTGACTTATTCTCAGTTTTAGAATATGTCGCGTTGTCTGGATATCTTTAATAGAGGTATATTTTATTTTCAAATAATGAAATACCCTATGAGATGCAAAGGAATGGGAAGGTCTCTGCCTCTCGTGAACAACACCGTCGATGGTGCAAGGCTGGGACTGCCAATGATAGCCCTCGGGAGGACATCGGGAGTCCAGAGTTTGGCCTCGCATCATATTATTTGGTCCGTAAATGCCGTGAAAAGTCTTACATCCCCCTTTCGTGTACAGGCGCATTTGGTGCATGTGCTTGTATATGTGTTTGTGCCATCACAGACATTTTTCTTTTTAGATTTTATTTATTTATTTTTAGAGAGGCGGGGGGCAGGAGAAAGAGAGCAAGAGAAACATCAGTGTGTGGTTGCCTTTTGCGCACCCCCACTAGGGACCTGGCCCGCAACCCAGGCATGTGCCCAGACTGGGAATCGAACCAGCGACCCTTTGGTTCACAGGCTGGCACTCAATCCACTGAGCCACACCAGCCAGGGCTGTCACAGACTTTTTAAATTTTTTGATAATTTATGCATTCAATAATTTGTTATTATTTATATGTACATACATAATTTTTATATAGTTGCATAAATGTGATTCCGGAGTACACAGAGCGTTCTATTTTTTATTACAGTTTTCTCCCCTTACACATACATTTTTTGCTTGGTTGCCCTGTATTCATTTACATATTTTGATCATTGTTTATTTGTTTAAGATATCTTTATTGGATTTTGATGTTAAAGCAGGACTAATTTCAAGTGAATTGGGGACACGTCCATTTATTTCAAAGGCCTGAATTGATTTAATCACATTAGAATTACCTATTTTTTAGAAGTTACAACTCAGCTGAATGTGACTAGTCCTGGTGCCTTTTTCAAGAGTGGCCCCACTTTCATATATTAATTTGTCTGTTTAATTTTGTTCATTTCTGAATTAAACATCAAAAGTATCCTCATCTACAAATAATATGAGAATATGTGTACATATATATATCTATATATGAGAAGCTCTTGTTCTGTCTCTGCTTTCTCCTCTCAGCATCTCAGCTCAAGTTGTAGTTACATTTGTAAGGAATTTTAACGGGGAAGTGTTCCCTTTGCAGCTTTGCCGAATAAGTCATCCCCAAAACCACACGCTGGCTTGTGGAACTAAGCAGACTTCGGGGGAGAAATCTAATGCAGGAGCTCAGTGAGTCTTACTAGAGCTAAGAAAGCCAGACGGATTACCCAGGTGCATTGGAGAAAAGGGATTTATTGTAAGGAATGTGAACTATTCCCACCACCACTTAGAAGTGGTTTACATTTAAACCTTTCAACGTGGTGTGAAGCCTAGTGGTGTGCTGTCTCTTTGTCCAGCTCTCTAAGCCCCTGCTGCTGCTTTTCTTCAGGAACAGACTTGGCTGTATCTCCAGTCTCTCTTGCCTAATGGATTTCAATGGCCTCAACTTCCCTTAGGGCCATTGGAATTAAAGAGTGAAAATTAATATGAAAACTTGGAAAAGTTTGCTAATAGGATTGTCCTAGTTATGAAGGTCAGTTATTGGTGATTAATGGTGTTTTTTTATGGTTGAGTTGGTGCCATTTGTAGGATGAAGTTTTAAACTCACAGGTGACCCCATCAGAAAGATCAGAAGGGCATAGGGGGAGGGTGGGGAACCCCAAGTCCCATTGATTTACTAGTCCATAAGAGGAGGTCTCCGTGACTGTCCCACCTGCCACATGTGATGACAAAAGTAAAAGGAGATGAGGCCATTATTTATAAGACTGAAAACGCATAGACAAGCTGGGCCTTGACAGTGGGGGGATGCTGAAACCAAAAACACGTACCGTGACTTAGTGGAAACGCTATGCAGCCTTATCCAGCATGGAAGTACCCTTTCATCTAATGTTAAAAGAGAAAAAGCAGGGGCAGAGTTGGGTATGCGGTGTGGTACCAGGTCTGTAAAGCACGCAAACCAAAGTGTTTCCAAGAGCGCAGCCCAGACGTACAGTTCGCCACGGCGTGAATCCTGGTTTTCTGCATGTGGTGGGACTTGCATTTGGAGAGGGCTGAGGAAGGCGTGGGCTTCTTTCTTTTCCTTCTAGTTTTCCATGTTTTCTAAATTTTCTGTAATGATCATGTAAACTGAGGTTTTAAAAAATGAGAGTGGAATTGTATGTAGTGGGGGGAAAGTCACCTTTATTTTTAAACCTGTTTCACAAAGGATTTAAAAGCAGTGGACTTTTCGCAAAAAGAAAACGACCTGAAAGAGCTTTGAGAGTGCAGATGCTTCTGTGCAAGCATTAAACAGAATCTTCTGTTTGCTGGCATCCCTTCAAGGAATGGCAATTTGATTCTATTAACTGGCGCATTTTGCTTTAAAAAGCCCCAAGAGAAATCATCTTAGGCAAGAGTGTCCCAGGCGCCAAACTTCAGAACTGCTGGGTATGGGGTGAACGCTTCAGCATGGCAATGGCGCCTCATCCATCTCTTCTGACCTTCTGGGAATCAGAGCCTGGCAGGTCTGCGATTTAGAGCTGTGCTCAGTAATGTTTGCCCAACTGGCGCCAGAGCGGGACACAACATCAAACCCAGGGGGAAGAGGGAGCTCCTGGGTGGGCTTCGGTCTGTGGGGTCCCTCTGGGAGGAGGGAGCCCACCCAGACCTGGAGGTGGAGGAAGACCCACTCCTCCCCATGAGGAGCAGAGGTCCTTGGGGCAGAAGTCAAAAGAAATGAGACATACTTGACTGCAAGATAACTCTCCGTGTGACCTTGGCCAAGTTAGCTCTTGATTTCCCTGAGCCCTGTTTACCTCACCTGTAAAGTGGGGATAATAACCTTTCCTCCACTTCAAGGAGGGATTAGGGGGTGAAAGTATTCTCAAAGTACAAGCACTTCCACACATGTGTGGGGTGGTGACAGTGGGTGATCTGCAGGCATTTCTGGGTTCTAACGACATCCAGGTTCTCTGAGGAAGCTTGTGAGTGCCTCTGTCTGTGCCCACCAGGGCTGAACAAATAATGGCCACAGTAACGATAACAATGCCAATAGGAGCTGGCATTTTTGAAGCATAAAGCACTGTTCTAAGAACTTTACACGTATCACCTCTTTTTAATCCTTAAAAGAATTTCACAAGGTAAGTACTGTAATTATCCCCATTTTACCAATGAAGAAATGCTGCACAGAGAGGTTAAGTAACTTGTCCAAGGTCACACAGCTAGCAAATGGAGATGTGGGATTTGAATCCAGGCAGTTTGACTCTGGGGCCTGATAGAAAGCTGCAGGAAGCTGCCGATACTTTGCTCTAGCTTACAAGTAAGAGGGGTTGAGGATATTTATTAATGTGTGTGTGTGTTGGTTGCCTTAGTTTCCTACACCTATAGCTATTGGTGATCGGGTTTGCTTTTCTTTAAGAGCTGCGAATAAGAAAACCCGCAGGTGGGCAGTGAGCGGAATGGAGTGAAAGATCCAATGACCGTGGTGGAAAATCTAAGCTGTCTCCTCCACAGTGTCTTCAGCAGTCAAAGGAGCCACATGGAGTGGGAAAGTCATTATGTTTGGGTCAAAAGCGTAGTTTTGAGGGACACAGGAAGCAAACTGAGGCAGTGTTGGGAAGCCCTTTAAACCTGAGTGGAAAACACCCTTAAGTAGCAGACTCTGATGACTTTGGAAAGCAGGGTCTCTGCTCGGGGTCTCGGGTAGACCAGCCATGAGCAGGGGACTGACACAGCTCTAGGGACTGAAGACAGAGGCTCAGAGGGGAGAAGCAGCAGCAGGAGGAGCCTGAAGTTCCTGGGGGCATTGGTGAGGCCCAAGTGTGTTTGCCTCGCGCGCAGTAGGGTGAATTTGAGCATACACAGCGGCATCACTGCTTGAGTCTGAGTCACCTTCAAGTGCTGAGAATGAGGAACTAGCAGGCCGAATGGCCTCGGGAAGGCAGAGGCCTGACCAGTCCACCCTTATGCATCTTGGTGCTTCCATGGGGCGCTGAGGGCTGGGAGTCCAGGGAAGCAGTTCTCACTGTGTTGGACATTAGTCCATGAGACTATGCATGCAACCTGACCAAGGGCTTTTTGTAACTCTTTATGTTTTACTGTGTTAATGGTTTGCTTCCTGACTCAAGGCTAAGTTTAGCTTTCATGGGACTCCATGCAAACTTGGTAAGCAACCAAAACATTTGATGCTTAACCTGTGTGTGCGTGCTTGTGCAGGTTATTAAGTGTGATAGTCGTTCAGCACTGACTGGACACTTTCCCGAGGCTCTAAAACCACGGGTTTGTTTCAGCCTGGCTCAGACAAGCCGCTTCTACAACGTGTGTGTCGGTTGTCTGTCGAGCAGGCTTTGTGAGGCTACCCATTCTTGTTTCCTCGGAAGGGGAGGGATGTGGGTCCTCAGCTTGCTTCCACTCATTTCCAACGTAAATCCCTCTCTGCTCCCTATCTTCATCCAGCACCTCCTTAAATGTCTTTCCATTTAAGCTACTTCCCTTTAATGTTCTCCAGATCACCACCCCTTTGTGGGAAACACTGCCTGTCCGAACAGAAGGTACTCGTTCGGGTCCCTGGAATGGGTGGTACTTGTCAATGGTCAGAAAGGGTAGCCAGCCCTTCATCTCCCTGCCTGGTGCGTGGGACTTGCCTTTGCTTTCTGTGCATTCTTCAAAGACAATTACCATCTTTTCAGCAAAGAATAATCCATGTCATTCTCAGTAGAAGAAAGTTATGGGGGTGTTCGGTGGGGAGAGATTGGAGAATCAGTAGCAGTTCTTTGAGAAAAACAAGAATTCAGTAATTTGCCCAGAATGATGTGGTTTATTTCCCCCCGAACAATGGGTTTAGCTGAAGAGTACAGCCTGCTTCACAGCAACGGTGCCACGTGTCTGCTGCTCTTTGCTGTGCGGCTTTGTTTCTGTCCTTGCAAAGCTTTCTGTTCGCTTCAGATAACTTTCTCTGTGTCCCAGGTACTAGGTTAGAATTTTTATTTCACAGCTTGTTCTCTGTGATACTCCAAACGAGACATTCCCTTGGGCTTCTTTTCCAGTCTTGATGGTCTTTTCACTGCCCTTCCTGCGACTCTGCAGTCATGATACCTGGTGCTCACATCTTCCTTCCACACCCCTGCTTTACCACGCACCTGCCACAATCCTTACTGCCCACCTGTGTGAGTTTTCTATTGCTGGGTAACAAATTATCACAAACTCCGTGGCTTAAAACAATGCAGGTGCAGAGGCTGGGCACAGCTGTTCTGGGTCATCTGCACAAGGTCTCACAAGGCACCAGTCACGGTGTCAGTGGGGCTGTGCTATCACCTGCAGGCTTGGCTGGGGAAGAGTCCGTTTCCAAGTTCAGTCAAGTTGTTGGCAGAACTTATTTCCTTGTGGCTGCTGGATTAAAGGCTCTGGCTTCTTGCTGGCTCTCAGCTAGAGGCCACCTTCTGCTCAGAGAGGCCATTCATAGTTCCCAGAGACTGCTGCAGTATCTAGAGGCCACCCACATTTTGGGGGGGGTCACATGGGCTTTCCCAGTATGGCTTCTTAATTCTTCAGCCCATCAAGGAGAGTGAGTCTGCTAGCTCGCTGGAGTCTTATTTAAGATGATGGAATCACAAGAGTGTCACGCCATCACCTTTGCCATATTCTGTTGGTTAGAAACAAGCCACAGGTTCTGCTCATTCTATAGGAGGGGGTCACACAGAGGCATGACCACCAAGAGATGGGGATCGTGGGGCTGCCTTAGAGCGTGTCCAACACACCGCCTATATCAAACTTCTACTTCACTGCCTTCCTTAGAGTGTTTTAAATTCTCTGCAATTTTGTCATGCCCTACGTCTCTTAACTTACTTTCCCCTTCTTTATAAATGCCATCTACCCCTATGTCCCCCCTCAAAACACGTCTTCCCTTCTTAGCCCTTCCCTGATGCAACTTTAATAAGTACAGATATATTTTACTTGTTAGCGTAGACATATTTCTAAAACCTCATGTATAACACAGAAGTGATTTTTATTGAAATGCAAGTTCTTAACTGATTTTGGCTTCTGTATTTTTTTGAGGACCTAATTAAGTCTATACAAACCCACTTCCCAGAGTGAAGGACACAACCCCGTACTGTTACGGTTATTATTTCTGTGTGACAAACCACCCCTAGCTTCAAGTGTCGTAAAATAGCAACCATGTTTCTATGCTCGTGGTTTCGGGAATTCAGATCGAGCACCGTGGGGAGGGCTTGTCTCTGCTACATGATACCTGTGCACTTAGTAGGGAGGACTCGGGCAGCCAGGGTGATTCAGATGGCTGGGGGCTAGAATTTTCTGGAGGCTTCTTCATTCACGTGCCCGTGACTGGGCTGGGATGACTGGGGCGCTTGGCTCTGCGGGGACTGTTGACTGGAGGACTTACATATGGCCTGTCCATGTGGCTCGGACTGCTCACAGAGTGGTGGCCGGGTTCCAGGAGGGAGAGCGAGGGAGCATATGGAGCGCGAGCGTTCCAAGAGACGGAGCAAAGGCTGCCTGGCCTTTTCTGATGGTCGCCTCACAAGTCACATGGCATTACTTCTGCCGTACTCTAATTGGTTGGACAGTCTCCAGCTCACCCAGATTCAGGGGGAGGGGACACAGACCCCACCTCTCAATGGGAGGCATCTAGGAGAATTTGCAGCCATCAAAAAATGAAACTATCACATATGCAAATGCAAACCTATTTAAAGGACTGCACTATCCTGAACTCTGAGATTTGGAAGGGGCCGTAAAGGGTTCTGGTCTACATCGGTCTCCCACCCATGGCCCAGCTGCTGTTTACGACTTCCCTGACATCACACGGCTGGACCACTGCAGGTTTTCCTTACTGGTCCCCTGTCATCCACTCTTGCTGCTTCCCAGTCAGTTCCTCACTCCATAGCCAGAATGGTTGCTCTAAATCACAGATGTGCTCTTGTGTACCACGCACCCTCACCTCTATCCCTGACCTCTTCAAACTAACACCTGTGACGCTACCGTGGTCAGACCATCACCTACCTCGTGCCATGCCTACTAATGTTCTCCCTGAGCTAGCCATGGTCACCTTCTTTCAGTTCCCTGCACTGTTTGTGCTTCTTCCTGCCGTGGAGCCTTTGCATATGTGTGTCCCTCTAAATGGGATGTTTTCCCCTATCCGCTTTGCTTGGTTGACTTCTGCTTATTCTTTAGATCTCGGCCTAATAGTCACTTCCTCCGTGATGTGCTCTCTGACCTCCCTGATCAGGTCACATTCTCCTGTTGCTTCCTGGTAAGTTCGGAGCACCTTTCAGCCGTAGCACTGACTATTTTTACATGTGTGAGAACGTTTAAGTCCGCATCGCCCATAAGACTGGGTTCCATAAGCCATAGACCACATGTTTTTCATTATTTGGTCTCTATACCTTGCATAGAGGCTGTATAGATATTATTTTCTAAGTATGAAATATTTTTCATTCTAGAAGTGAAAACATTTTAATGAAGAATCTGTTATTTCTTCACTAGCCTACATTCCTATTCTAGTTCATGATGAGCTCCAGTTAACTCTGCCTACAGGCAACGTAAGCTATTCTTAAAGGGAAGCTCCCGTTGTGTTCCTGTCTCAGCAACATTTGGACCAAGGGCTTGCCTTTATATCTTTTAACAGTAACTTCAGTCGGTTGTTAAGTCTTGGAAGTAAGTTTCCGATCTGAATTTGGTGTCATTTGCTCGTTCAGTGAACTTGCTTTCCTCCCTGGCTTCATGTACCCCCCGTGTACAGAACCAAGCCAGGCTGCACGGAGGAGAATGAAGCTGAGTTCATCCAGAAAATGAGCAACATGATTAGGAAGGATTGAGTGATGGAAGCAGTATCAGCCTTCCATGTAAAATTGCAAAACTGAAATTTTAGTAACTGTAAAATTGCAAAGCTGAAATTTTAAAAACTGTAAAATTGCAAAACTCCCATGTAAAACTGACTGCATGTGGTAATGTAGAAACACAATTTTCATTGCAAACTGAAGCAGTTCCCAAGGAGCACAGATATTTGAATGAAACGCTATGTTAGACTTTGCTGTCCTGAAGCTGTATGAGCATCTCGCCACTTATTTCTGTGTAAGGACATTTGGCCAACAAGGGCCTGAGGGAGCATTGGATCCTGCAGGTGAGGGCTTTGGGGTCTCGTGATTATGAAACAAAGGAGCTGAGTGCAGGCTTTGAGGACCGCCTGCCCAGGACAAGGGTCTGGTTCTTGCTTACAGACCAAATGAACAAGCCCGCTGACGCGCCTTTACAGTAGCGCTGGTTTATATCCTGCCGTGTTCTCAAAACGACTGAAGGCCTGTTTCTTGGGTATCTGTAAATCCCAAGAATGGGAGATGAAAACAAAGAATCAAAAAGGAAAATTCTTTGTGATAACTAATTCCAAGTCTTATAAAAGGAAACAAAATGATATTTCGGAAAACCGTCACTGTTTAGCTTTTGCGACTGCAGAGTATATATTTCATATTCTAAACTCCCAAATGTTTGAAGATTTCAGGTTTAGTTTGATTTTTTGCTGTTGGCAGAATCCAGTGGGGGCAGAGTGAAGAGCAGGCCCTGGTGTGAGAGAAGCAGCAGAAACAGAAAACAGCGCCCAGGGAGTGAGGAAACTTTGCCTCTGATCCTGCTTCTGTCCCTCATCAGTTCTGTGGCTTCTGGCAAATGGTGTCCCCTTTCTGGGCCACAGTGTCCTCTTTTGTTAAGCAAATCAACAACCAAAAAAAAAAAAAACCCACAAAAAAAACCCCCACAGGGCTTAGAGCCTGTAACCAGCTCATTGTTTAGGGCTTTTCTGTTTAAAGAGCCCTTCCTCCCACCTCCCTGATTTCATTTGCTCCTAGCAGCCGCCCACTGGGGAGGTCTAAGTGCCTGTTGCCCCCACCTCGCACAGAGTGATCCAGACAAGCAGCTCCAGGTGGCTTGCTGGAGGGGGGGGTGCAAGCAGACCCAGATTTTCTGGCCACCATACTTGGTTTGTTTGTTCCTCTCAGACAATTCTAAAGTTTTTAGCTAATAATGTAGAAAGCTCTAGAAGTACCTTTTCTTTCTTTCTCGTGTTTAATTTAAAATATTACTTAACAGCACTTAGCCGCCTCTGGGGTCGTCACCACAGAACCATGGAAAGAGGGTCAGAGGGTCGTCATGGAGAATGTTATTTCTCCTCCTAAGTGTGACATTTTCTGCTTTCTGATCAGTTATTTCCTGGTCCCTTCTCCCATGGAGGTCCCTGCCCTGTGCCCTGTGTCCTTGCCTCTTTGCCCGCAGCCCCACCCATAGGTGCTGCCAGTGCCTGTAGGGACACCAGACTCTATGAGAGGTGTCTCTGGTCCAAGGTCAGATGTGAACAGTTTTTCTTCCAGAAATAGCCTCATTGGAAAGACATCCCCGGTGCTCGTTGGCATGGGGTGAATAACAGCATCAGGAATCCTTTTAAATCCAACAGGATAGATGTCTTCCTGCTGCCATCTTTCCAGATGTAGGCAACCTCAGTTATTCTGCTTGAGATGCTTTAGGGCCCCCCCAAAAAAAATTTGCATTTGGATACATGGTCCTTTCATTTTGTAGTTGGGGTTTCTGGGTTAGCTTTATTTTGGGGTCATTGGCCATGGCTGGTAGCCACCTTCATCTTTGACTTTCTAGATTGGGAGCTTCACAGTTCAACTGTCATAGCTGGTGCAGAAAAAGAACTCAAAACATGCAAGTATGTCCCACATCTTTGCTTGAACATCACTTCACAGAGACAGTGGTCACCAATCCTGTCCTGTAAGGCAGCTGCAGCATTTGACTATTTCTAATTACTTAATTCATTGTTTGAGTGTTTCTAATGCGCCTTCTGGGATGGGGGAAGTGGTCTGGGCAGTGCCTGGCTTGCCCGCTCCTTCTCTCCAGGACCTGCCACCGCGGGCGCCTGTTGACTGCCTGTGTCTGACTGCTTGATGTTTTGTCCCACAGGAACAGCCGATCTACTGATAACTGTCACCCCAAACCCTGAGTCACTTCCTTCTGGGGAACTGTTACCGATTTCACCAACATGGCCTTTCTCAGAAGTCCAGTCTTCCTCGGCAGTGGACAGAGTCAAGAATGTGCCGGGACGGCCCCCTGACAACACCAGCGTGCCACAGTTCCCATGGACACCTCCTCCCAAGACACTCCGCAGAGCTAGGGCCCACGGGGACTTCTCTTCTTCCCTTTACCAAGGAAGCGGATATAGCTCCTCCTTCGAGCCTTACAAGGATTCCACTGAGTCGCTGGTCCAACCAGGACCTCAAGGGGGAAAAGAGACAGCCAGCGTGTCAGGTTTGCCTCACACGAGCATGCTCCCCCCATTGTCCACTGCCCCGTCAGTGCCGTCCTTGAGCCCTGCCCTCCCATCTCAGCCAGTGTGGGTAGGGACTCCTTCCATCTCAAAACCTCATTCTCTGAGATCAGACACCCTTCCACTTCTCCCTCCATCTCTGTCCTCTTCATTGGCTCCTGACTCACCTCATTCCATCGTCTTTTCCAAGCCAGCCAAGCCCCCCACCAAAGTGCCTCTATTCCCCCGAACGGCTCCACCTGACTCCTCTTCAAGTCAGAGTGTAGCTAATCCCCTAAACCCATTTGCTGATGAAATGAACCACACTCCATCCAAAAATGCTCGGGATTTAATAGGCATCCCTCATCTAGGTTTTTCTGGATCTTCAACAAAGCAGTATTCGGAGCTGTCCTCCACAGAGAGTCCTCGCTCAGCAAGCTCCCCCACACCAGAGTTTTTGAGCTCCAGGGCAGAACTGGCCCATCTGTCTCCCCCTCCCCTAGCACCTGGAAGTCTTCAGCTGCCAGGTGGAACTCCCTCATGGTCAAGGTTGGAAGTGGCTTCAAGCCCTGCATCCACCCAGCCAATCAAAGCTGAAGTGGCCGAAAGAGTGCACAGTGGGGTGGCTTTGCCAGCTTGGAAGAGTGCGGCAACAGCAGCAACCCGTGAGGCTGTGCCTTCTTTGCTTTTCCAGACTGCTGAGTCAGTGGCAGTGGAAACAACCAGCAGAAAGCCAGTTCCCACCACTGCAAAGGACTCTGCTAACCCACTGCATTTGTCAGGAGCCCCAGAGAATTCTGAACGGCCCGCCCTTTCAGCAGAACACACATCTTTCTCTTGGGTACCCTCTCCTCTGCCTCCCACTACAGCCGGTCAAGGACAAGGCAATCTTTCTGGGGCGGTTCCTGCATCTCCATCGATGGGCACAGCGGCAGACACGCCCTCCACACCTACTTTCCTGCAGCCAGCACAGAATCATGCCTTTCCATCCAACGAGCCCAGAATGCCAGCTCTTCAGGACGAGGGCCATGATGGACCCCCTCCTGCTGCCGCTGTGGACTTCCCCCTCTCAAGCAAATTTCCTCATCTCCTTGCCACGCCTCGGACATTTCCCCAGCAGAAAGAGAATAGCGTGACAGCTGTCTTAAAGGAAAACAAAAAGACAAATGTCACAGTTGCTCTCCAGACCCTTCCAAGTAAAGAGATTCGGAGTCTTCACACCGTAAATGGATTCGCCTCTGGTTTTAGCACTGATCGCGTGTCACCCGCTGTCGTTACAACACCAAGAACAGCCCTTCCTTCAGAATTGCCTCCACTTTCCGTCCCCTCCGGACGAGCCACCCAGACTGTTTCCCCATCTCCTGGCTCTTCCAACAGCAACCCAGAGACTTACGCAGCTGCGACAGGCCATTCTGAGCTGCCAATTTCAACTTCCAAACAGGGGACAGCACTTCCCCCCTCCACCAAGGTCTATGATTTCTCAACAATGGGAAACGGGAAGAAGCCAGCAGTCACAGATGTTTTCTGGAGTTCTCTTTCAGCAGAAACTGGATCCCTTTCCACAGAGCCAACCATATCTGGCATGCAGCAGCCAACAAATTACGATGTAAATGGGCACACAATTAACTCCACAAGTTGGGAAACTCATTCAGCTTCCTCTACTGCTCCTGATGATTTAGCTTCAGCTGTCAGTACAATAGAATCTCAGGATTTCAAAGACACTGCTGGGCATTCAGCAACTGCAGAAGGCTTCAGTATTCAAGATCCAGTCCTTGACACAAGCACCAGCCAGCCAGTCCAACAGCCAGGCACTACCATGGTTGGAAACCATACAGACATCTTGTCCATAAGTAATAACAACCACTCAAGGGCCTTCCAAGCAGCTGAGGCTGAGGATTATACATCCACCAGTCAACATGTCAAGTTTCTTCCCCATCTGCAGCGGCCTGCCCATCCAACACGTTCGCTCTGGCTAACCTCTCCAAGTCTGCCTTCCACAGCTGGTTTGCGGGCAGTGTTTTCAGATGGCCTGGATACAAGTTTCCAAATTTCCAGCAGCCTCTATCCATCTCCTGTGATAAATGCTTCCACACCATTCCAGAGTATCCTGAGATATCACTCTACTGCTGAATCTCCTCTGTCAACCAGTGCCTTATTCAGGACCCCATCCAAAGTGCTTCTGGCTTCTCAGCACCCCAAGAAATGGACAGGGGCAGCCACTTATGCAGGTAGTTTGTTTCCTGGTACCCAGAAAACAGGTATGACTGCTTCTGTGGCCAAAGCATCTTCAAGCTCAACACAGATACCCAGCTTTGCTTCCAAGCAGACACACCTTGTCTCACTGATGAGTGAATTAGCAGCCCCAAGCAGTCATGTCCTTGATCCTCTGCTGACTTGATTTTTTTTAAGTATTCACAAGTTAAGTGTCCTTATTACCAGCCATAGCTTTGCTGTAACTGTCATCTTCATTATGCTTAATTGACTTAATGAGCCTAAGCTGCTTTGCCTAAATTTCAGAGCACAAAGACTTTTCACCGCAGCAAACCCATAAGTTATATCCACTCATCACCCTAAGTGACATGTGCACTCTGGGCCAATGACAACCTTTGCTTTTTTTTCTCTTTACAGTGGACTCTGCAGTGTCGTCCAAGGCAGAACCAACAACAGCAGCAGCTTCCACGTTGTTTCTGAGGAAATCAAGTCCAGCTCTGTCTGCAGCCTTGGTTGCCAAGGGCACTGGCAGCAGTGCTTCAGCTGGGGTCTCAGGATTAGTCAAAAGCAGTTTGACCACTACTCTAGCTAAAAATGTCACAAATAACACAGCATCTGGCCCAAAGGCAACCCCAGGCGCAGTCCATCCAGCCTTCTCATTCACTCCAACCTATATGTTTGCAAGGTCCGCACACACTATGAACACTCACGCAGCCATGCAAGGGAACCCGGGCACCGCCTCCGGCCTGTTGTCCACAACACACCTCCCCAGGAAACCACAAGCCATGCACACGAACTTCCCGAACCCCACTAACTCAGACCTGCCCAGGGCGTCTACCACACGCTCGTTGACAATCACGGCAGCCTTGACGTCCATTACTGCACCAGTAAGGGCGACCCGGCTGCCACCTCTGCTGGCAGAAAATCCAAATGCTGCTCTTCCCGCTGTGTCGACAGCGATGGTCACAACTGGCAAGGTAGTGTCCAACCTGGAGTGCCAGATGTCCAGTAAACTCTTGGTAAAGATAGGTAAGACTCCACTGCCTTGATTTTACTCGAAAGCAGCAAGCCCGTGCTGGCTTCAGCAATGCAACAGAACTGTTAGATTTCTTTGAGTTCAGCGATTCTCAACCAGGGGCACTTTTGCTCCCCCTTTCCCAGGGGACATTTGGCCACATCTGGAGATGTTTTGGGATCTGTACAACTTACAGGGTGGGGAGGATGCTGCTGGCATCTAGTGGGATAGAGATTAGGGTGCTGCTAAGCATCCTGCATGGCACAGGATGGTTGACAGCAAAGAACAATCCAGCCCAAAATGTCAGTAGTGCCAGGGTTGAGAACCCTTGATCTTTATCAAGTGACAAAGGTGAGGACAAGCATTATATGGTACAATCCTAGTCTTGGGATCACTTCTGATATCAGAGGTCCCTCGGAAGGCAGGTAAGCCAGGGGTCTGAGAAAGCAAATGTGCCAAGGTTTGCCTGTAGAGCGGATGGATCAGTGATGTTTCACATGAATGAATGATGTGTTAGTAAAATATACCATCTTGGAAAGTACTACGGAATTCAGAAAGGCTTGTTGTCATGTACGTTCTCAATCAGCAGATACTAAAAGTACAGCCATGGTACACTATGTGGGAACCCAGGATTGCTTTTAATGTTAAAAAGGAGACCCTACAAATGCGAGGAGGCGGATGCTATCTTTTCGGCCCCCACCTCCCAGCTGCAGCACAGCAGACCCAGAAGACACAGGGGCCTTTCAATAGTGTGGTAACGTTTGCCCTAAAAAGCATTAGACACAGTATTTGAAAGAACGTGCCAATGTTGAATGCTCGCATCCTGCCTTCCTCTTGGCCCCACAAAGAATTTAATGAAATCATCTCTCTAGACATATCCTATTCTAAAATGGGAAATTGTGAAAGTAGGTCTAGCAGAAAGTACAGTATCTCTTTCTGTATCTCAAGAAAGTATACCATCTGCTTCTCTACTTTCCCTTCCCCTGGTCCTCCAGATCTGCACCACCTGCTCTGAGTGGCAACCTCCACCACCTAAATGCAGAAGTCCAGAACATTCTTCCCCTCTCATTTTCACCGACCCCAGTCACCCCAGCCACACCCAGCCAATCATAAGTTACTGTTAGGTCTACTTCCAGAATACCCCTTCTTTCTACCACTGCTGCCACTTCCCAAGTTCACAGTGTCACTATTGCCCACCTCAACTTCTGCAACAACAGCCAACTTTGTCTCTCTATGTTCAGACTCCCCACCCTGACACACTCTCTCACACACACACACACACACACACACACACACACACAGAGCGCCTGTTCTCCAGTCTGCAGTTAAAGGAACCTTCTAAAATCCATGCCTTTCTTTAAAACCCTTTATTTCCTATTACCCTCAGGGCCAAGCTTAAACACAGAGTGAAATATTTCACTTTTCTCCCCTGTGCCTTTGCACTTGGTCTTCTCTCTGCTGGGAGAGGGTGGGGACAGTTCCTCCCCTGCTTGACCTAGCTCGCTCCCATTATCCTTCAGGACTCAGCCGAAGCATCAGTTCCTCCAGGAAACCTCCCTTGATCCCCACACCCCTGCCCAGGTCAGAGCTGGCTGCTCCCGCTAGGGCCTCCAGCAACCTCCCAGGCATCTCTTCAAGTAGCACCTGTCACATTCAGTCCCAACTGCCTGTTTTCACCCTGGTCTCCATCTCTGTCTCTGTCACATTTGTGGGGTGGGAACTGCCTTCCTGACTCAGGACCCTTTTTGTCTGTTGCACCTAGCTCAGGGCCTGCATGTAAGTCAGCTCTCAGGAACACTGCTGAGGGAATTCCCTTGCATGCAGACCCATCAGGGCAGGTCCTGCTGAGCCCCCCCTTTCAAAGACAGAGGCAGCATTGGTCAGAAACGAAGTGCCACCAGTCTGAGAGCTGTTTCTCCACACAGACGGCTAGGGCCTTCTTTCCTTTGGACTTGAGCGGGACCAACAGAGCTCCTACCCCAGCGCTGCCCCTACCCCCCACCCACTCCATTGGACCTGCACTCAACTGGCTTCACTCAGAACTTGTGAGAGGTGGTGGCTGGGGGAGGAGAGGAGAGCTCTTTCATTAGGACATCTGCTGCCTTACCCTGACCGCTGCACTTTGGTTTTGTCCCACAGTTCTCTTTCTGACACAAAGGAGAGTGCAGATTGGTGAAACCTTGAAGCTCAATGTGGCCAAAGGGCTCACGCAGGCATTGCGGAAGGCTTTCCAACAGAACGACGTCTCGGCTCATGTAAGCCCCTTGCTTTTGTAATCAGACTAATCCCTCTACATCTTCCTCTTGGGTCCAGAGTGGGTTCAGATTGTTTTCCTCCTCCGTGGGTACCATCACTACGCTGGCCAGAAGGAGCATCTTTTTTCATTTTGATCAATAGTGAATGTGTGGTGGTTGGAGAAAAATTTCGAGGTGGAAAATGCAGGCTAATTGCCCCATGTCCAGATTTTTTGTTTTAAAGCTTTGATACACTGTTTTAAATTGTCCTATCATCTCATTGTTTGGGGAAAATATTTAATGTCATTAGTGTAATTCTCTAGATACCATCGTTGCTTCTTCCTTTAGCTTCCTCACCATTGTACATAGTTAATGATTTATTTCTGGACATTTAAAAATTACTCTGACTTGTAAATTGAATGCAGCTTTGCTTAAATTGCCAGCAGCAGACGGGGAAGGGAACGCTTTTTTTCCTCCACTTTAATGCCAAGTGCTATTCAACAACTGCTAGATGATTTTGAAGGCAAATCCCAGTGACGGGAGCCTTGCTTTACGCACTTTTGGTTTGATTCCATGTTTTAAAGCAGTAAATGCGACTGGCGGTCGGTGGGCACCCTTTGCACCTCTGGCCTCGTCCTTCGATGCTTTGTTCTGCAGCTGCATACGACTGGCGGTCGGTGGGCACCCTTTGCACCTCTGGCCTTGTCCTTGGATGCTTTGTTCTGCAGCTGCATTCAGCTGGGTGGTGCCCCCACCCACCACCACCACACCAAGGACTAGGAATAAGGTTTGGTACATAATTTATCGGCCATCGCCAACCTCTTTTATACAATTCTAAACAAAAAAGAATGAAATGCATTTTATGTGAGGCATCTGTGATTTCTGCACCAGAAACTTTATTTGCAAGTGGAAAATGTGAATGTTTCCGTTGGTTGCCTGATACAGGTTTCATTAAACTTCTGTGATTTGCAAATGACCTTCACAGTTTTTGCCTTTCCTGCATGTCATCACAGATAACTGTGACAATTAGTCTGTGTTAGTTCTTTTCTTTTTCTATTGTATTTTTTCCATTACTATTTATTCTCCTTATACCCTCTTCCCCCCACAATCACCACACTGTGGTCCATGTCCATGTGTCCTTTCTCCTTTGGGCTCAATCCCTTTACCCCATAATTTTTTTTTAAATTGGCTCATTTTAAAAAATTAAATACATTTCTTTTGAAAGGATGTTTGATATTACCACCATAAATGGAAATCAGGATCATTTGCCACAAAGACAGTGTAATCATAAAAATGAGAATAATGGGAACAGCTTGGTAAATTGAAGCTAAACAGCATTGGCAGAAATACAATTTGTAAGGCTTGGAGAGGTGTTGACAGTCCGTAATCCCCAACCAGAGACTTGGTCCTCGAGGTCATTAGAAGGATGAGAACAGGGGTCACTTGCTCTCTGGTGTTACTCAGTGTTGTGTCCGTGCTCCATCTGGAAGTATCTCGTTCCACCTAAAGCCACCTCTAAACATTTTTTTATTTTTCAGTAACAGTTTACATTCAGTATTATTTTATATTAGTTTCAGGTATACAGCATACTGGATAGACAATCATGTCTTACAAAGGGATCCCTTGATATTTTAAGTACCCACCTGGCAAAGTTTTTACATAGTTCATGGACTCTATTTCCTATGGTGTAATTTACATCCCCGTGACTGCTTTGTCATTACCAATTTGTACTCCTTAATCCCTTCAACTCTTTCACCCAGCGCCCAACCCCCCTCCTCCCTGGCAACCATCAGTCACCTGAGCCATCTTGAACAGCATCTTGGGAAACAAAGTGTGAAGAAACCAAAGGCACACCCAGCCTGTTGCAAAGCCAGTTGTCTCAATTTCCTTGGCAAATACACATGACACAACCAATGGAGATGCAAGAGTAAGGGGGTGGGGTGGGGGGAGTAGGTGTTAAAAACAGCCTGACCTGTTCATATGAAATGAGAACAAAAACAAATAAGAATAAAATCTGAAGTCTTGAGGTCTTCCGTTTGGGTCAGAAGGAGCTCAGATCAGCAGTATCCCCCAGGACTCAGCTGTAGGAGAAACGTTTCATGGCCCACCACGCCTTGGTCTGAGCCAGCTTACTAGTCAAGAATGGAGTTAAGTCCGAACAATTCATCTCTCAGCTTCTAGCCGGAGAAATTTACCTCAGATACTATTTGACCCCTGTCTTAAAGGTGCCCCCACTTAATCTCTCAGTCCTGCCTTTTAATTTTTAAATGATGAAAAGTACAATAAAGCTTTTTTTTTTAAGCATCCCATTCCCTGGAAATTTCTGCCTGCTATCTCCTGTCTGCTGTCTTGGGTGATAATTGGTGCTCACAGGATTATACAAGGCACTTAAGGAATAAAACAAAAGAACAAAGATTTAATTCCATTAATATATAGGTTCAACATAAACGACATTTTGTTGTATTCTGATATTTGAGACTTGCCAATCTCTGTCTCTTTTACAGCATTGTTAGAATAGTTGTGGAATGAGACCATCCTCTTCCCCGGCCATGCTAAATAACTTAAAGTACTGTGGAAACAAATACTGAGTTCTGGGTGTCCATTTGTTTTGTAGGTGGACATTCTGGAACATTCTCATAATGTCACAGTTGGTTATTATGCTACCAAAGGGAAGCTGGTGTACTTGCCTTCTGCAGTGACCGAGATGCTGGGTGTTTATGGGGTCAGCAATGTCACTGCGGATCTGAAGCAGCACACCCCAAACTTGCAGTCTGTGGCAGTGCTCGCCTCCCCGTGGGATCCCCAGCCTGCTGGCTACTTCCAGCTGAAAACAGGCAAGTACCTCCGAAGGGAAGGTTTCCTATCCTTTCTGGGATTGAGGACAGTAGCAAGAAGACACCTGTTTGAAAACTCCGTCACTGACTGCTCTGTCACCTCTTAAAGTCCCTGTGTTCCTTCCTCAAATGGCCCTGCTAACCAAACATCCAAGTGCCCTGCACATCAGCCTAAATTTTTCCTGCATTTATTAGAAATATTTCTTCACAGGAGCCTTTCTTCCTAATGTATTTACTTAGCACGTACATGCACCAAGTGCTATATTTTTTGTTTTTCTGTACTATGGATGCCAGTTAGAGTTGAATATCCATAAAACCTATGCTTTGGAGCAACACGTTCCAGATGCCCCTGAATTACAATCTTTCAGCTTAGGCCTTGGAATCTTTCTATCAGGCTCCCTGCTGATTCCAATCCTGTGGTTTGTAAATGCCAAGCTTGGAGGAACCATTAAAATGGGAAGACTCAGTCAAGGTAGTAATGCAGGTCAATTGATTATGTTTACCCTCCCAAGAGTCAGAAGGCGTGACCTCTCTCAGACTCTTTTTTTTGGCAGTCTTGGAGCAGATGTCTGCATATTTCAAACAAGTGAAATCACAAAATCTTTTGCAGTGGAGGGAATCTCAGGTCCAATCACACTTTAAATTCTTCTAGGTTATAAATCATTTTGAGAGCCACTTACAAAACTACAACCGAACCTGGTTGCCCTTTACCGACCTCATTGCACTGATGTTAAAAAGTGTGGTTCTGTGTTATGACAACTCTTAAGTCCCAGGAACGGACAGCGCGTTGCTGAGCGCTGATTTATTGCTCTCACTCCAGTGCTTCAGTTTGTGAGCCAGTCCGACAACATCCAGTCCTGCAAGTTTGCCCAGACCATGGAGCAGAGACTACAGAAGGCCTTCCAGGATGCAGAGAAGAAGGTCCTGAATACCAGAAGCAACCTGACAGTGCAGGTAAGGTGGAGGGCACTTGAGCCATGTCATTGACAGAGGCCAGTCGTAATACAGATGTTGGCAAGAGGTGACTCGGGCCCTGATTTCCAAGCTGCCTGGGGTAAAAGTTACTTTGGACTTTGAGCGTGTGATGCAGGCAGGCGACAGGGCCACTGGGGCCGCTGAGTCGAGTTGGTCCCAGCGCTGGTGAGGATGGCTGGGGTGTGGAAGCCGTGTCGCTGTATCCCTGCTGTGGTTTGGGACTTTGTACTTATTTTCCCTCGTGAAAGTTCCTCAGGCCTTTCCAATACAGTTATTATTTTTAAAAATGGTACTAGAATATGCTACGTAAGATATATCAAGTGTCTCATGTAAAATGAGTCATTTCTAAATAGCTCACTCACTAAGATTTGCCTGTTCCGTGATTTTCATTGAGTTATTTTCCAAATGCCCACGTGAACAGTCTCTTACTTCACACACACACACACACACACACACACACACACAGTGTATTTAGGGCTTCCTGTGTGCTGGGATGCTGCCAAGTGTTTTACAAATATTTTGCTAAGACATTTTGCAAACATAATACCTAAGACATTCCTTCTGAGGTATTATTATCATCATTTCATAGGCGAGGGAACTGAGAGAGGGGTGAGAAACTTCCAGAAGGTCACACAGTTGGTAAAAAATAGAATAAAGACTTGAGCAAAGCCCGCTCTTATCCACCATGCTACACTAGCATCGATACAATGTGGAAATAGGATCCATGGTAAAATTTTTGGCAAATGCATGAATTATTTCCCAGGAAAATCCCACTTCTGGTGTACTGTATTTCAATTTCCTGGATTTACAGTAGGCATGCCATCAGAAGCCTTTCTTAGACCCATTTTTTTGCAATTGTTCCACTAAAGACAGATGCTTCTTAATGACATTTATCCAGCCCACAAATTGCTCTAATTAACTGTACTAGCCAATATCTCTCTGTTTTTACTGAACTAAAAGACACCTCCAGGTTTGCCTTTGTGATGAAACCCAGTAGTTTTGAAACTGACAGCATAGGTGAATTATTGGCAATGCCAATGTGATGTAGAAAGCATGCAATTTAATTTGAATGAGAAGCCTTCCTTTTCTAGATTCATCCAAAGTGGAAGTATCTCATTATGATTTGGTTCATATTAGACTAAATCTAAAAACATGTCACAGGTTTAAGATTTATGTAAGGAGTATGACTCAGATCTTTTGTGGGAGATCTTTTGTTTTCTGATTGTATTCGGATATTCACATGTACTTGAGTCTGGTTAGAACTAGAATATACTCAGATGGTACTCAGAACACACTGACTGTATTCAGGAAGCACAGACTTACTGAGCACCTGCTCTTCATCAGGCCCTGAGAGGGACACCAAGATAAAAAAAGCTGTCCTTGGCCTTAGCAAGTAAGAAAACTTCCTTGGAAAAGACTACAGCAGGCAATTTGAAAATTGTTCCTAAATAGATTTTAGAAACTCTTGAGTATATCAATAGCTCTTGAAATGAATGGACAATTGGGTGAATTGTTTTATTATTCCCATTTCTCTTTTTGCCTTTGCTGACAGGAAGCCCAGAGACAAAGTTGTTGCCTCAGTTTAGTGCCCTCTAAGCCCCTCTATCATCATGCATAGATAATAGTATGATAGCCGTTCCCCTGGGGCTGTCTTTAATGTGTTTTTCCAGGATCTGGTTTTATAATTATAACTTACCATTTTATTGTATTAAATATAATTTGTGGAGAACCTTGGATCCTCCGTGGGGTAAGACTACATCAATATTTAATTAATTTGTTGAGAGAATCATTGAAAAAGTGACTTTTTTTTTACTTGTATATCATTGATGCTAGAGGCTAGATTACAGTAGACTCAAGTGGCATTTTTAGGTGCAAGTGACAGCATGCAAGTTCACAGGCTTAAAAGCAAAAAGAGGAAGTGATTGGTTCATGTGAATGACAGGTTCAAAGTTTATTTACTTCAGGCACAATTGGATTCAGGTGCTCACATAATTTCTTCACGCAGTTCTCTCTTCATTTTTCGACTTGCCTTGCTCTGGGCTGTCATCACCCTCAGGCCTTGTGGGGTGGCTCCTGGCACCCCCACATTTGCCTCCTTATTGCTCATAGTCTTGTGGAACCAAAGTGCCTTTTTGTGTCATTCCAGTAAAAATCCTGGGATTAGCTGTCATTGGACCCACTTGGATCCTGTGCCTGTTTCTGGACCAGTAACTGTGACCAAGGAATTGAAATGTCCCAATCAACTAGTCCTGGCTCAGATGCCCAGTCCTGGCTCAGATGCCCACTCCTGGAATTTGGGTGGAGCAGTGCCACCCAAAGCACATAAACTGATAGGGGAAAAGAGGAGTTTCCCCAGGAAAAAATGTGATGCTGTCATAGAAGGGACAATGGATGCTGGGAGGCAAAATAACAGCTTTCCATTTGGTCAGTTTCATGAGTTGTGGCATGGGTGAGTGGGAAGTAAGAGATCAGGTCAGAAGCCACAGGAGTCTAAGAATAAAGAAATGATGGGGGACACGGCATGACATTCAGGGAACAGTGATACAACCTTGGTCTCAAGCTAGTGGACCTCTTCTTATTTATGAAGCAGTGTTAAACAGCCATAAACAACGGTCACACTTTCCTTAGCTATAAAAAATGACTATATTAAAGAAGACACACATAAATGGAAAACATTCTGTGCTCATGAATTGAAAGACTTAATATTGTTAAGATGTCAATACTACCAAGAGCAATCTAGATTCAGTGCAATCCTCATCAAAATTCCACTGACTCTTTTTGTGGAAATCCTAAAACTCATTGAATCTCAAGGGACTCTGAATAGCCAAACAATCTTAAAAAGTTGGAGGTCTCACACTTTCTGATTTCAAAATGTACTACAAAGCTATGATAATCAAAACAGTGTGGTATTGGCATAAGCATAGCCCAAGAGAACAGAGAGTTCAAAAGCAAACCTTTATGTATATGGTCAAAAATGACTTTTGACAAGGGTGCTAAGACCAATGGAGAAAGGACAGTCTTTTCAACCAATGGTATTGAGAAAATTGGACATTCATAAGGAAAAGAATGAAGTTAAACCCTTACCTAATATCTTATACATAAATTAACTCAAAATGGATCAAAGGCCTAAATGTAAGATTTTAACTATTAATCTTAGACGAAAGTAGAGAAGAAAAGCTTCAGGACATTGGACTTGGCAATGATTTGTTGGATATGACACCAAAAACACAGGTGACAAAAGAAAAAATAGATAAATTGGACTTCGCCAAAATTAAAACCTTTTGTGGACTAAAGGACACAATCAAACAGCCATCCACGGAATGGGAGAAAATATTTGCAAATCATGTAATATCTAATAGGGGGTTAACATCTAGGCTACATAAAGAACTCCTACAACTCAACAACAAAAATTAAACAAGCCAATTAAGAAATGAATGAAAAACTTGATTAGACATTTCTCTAAGAAGATACACAGATGACCAATAAGTGCATGAAAAGAGACTCCATATGACTAATCACTAGGGAAATGTAAATCCAAACCACAAGATACCACTTCACACCCACGAGGAAGCAGTTATCTAAAACTGGAATATAACGTGGTGGTAAGGATGTGTAGAAATCAGAACCCTTGTGCACACTGCTGGCGAGTGTGTCAAATGGCCGTTCCTCCAAAAATTAAATACAGAATTACCATATGATCCAGCAGTTCTGTTCATAGGTGTGTAACCAAGAGAGCTGAAACCAGGAACTTGAGTAGATATTTGTACACCCATGTTCACAGCAGAGTATTCACAATAGCCAAGAAAAGTGGAAGCCACCCTAGTGTCCATCTACAGATGAGTGGATGAATGTGGTCTACAGGTACAATAAAATGCTATTCATCCTAAAAAAGGAGATTAATTCTGACACATGCTACAATGTACATGAATCTTGAGGACATTATGCTAAGTGAAATAAGCCAGTCCCAAAAGGAGAAATAGTGTCTGATTCCACTTACAAAAGGTATTTAGTTTCATCAAATTAATGGAGACAGAAAGTAGAACAGGGGTTGCTGGGGCTGAGGGGTGGTGAGACTGGGGAGGTGTTTAATGGGTACAGAGGCTGAGTTTGGGATGATGAAGAAGTTCTGGAGATGGGCAGTCGCGATGGCTGCACACTAATGTGAATGTACCTAATGCCACTGAACTGTACACTTAAAATGGTAAAAATTTATGTACTTTGCCACAATAAAAATGTATGAAACTCATGTAGTGTTCATATGTCAGTTGTACTTCAATAAAAATACTCTTAGCTTAAAAAAGTGCAAGTACCTGGTCCAGTGGCATGTGTGCAGAGGTCCCCATGCTGCGCTCTTTGGGACCCAGTTACATTGAGTGTTGTTGAAGAGCAGAAAATAGAATGTTCACAATAGAGATAGATAAAGGTTGGAGATAAAGGCCGCAGTGTTATTTTAGTTGCTCCTTCTATGGGTGGCAGTGCAGTGAGGGCTTTTGAATTGTTCAGAAAGAAGTGTCATTCTTCTTGGTAACTTGAGAAAGAGGTGTGAATACCTGTGGCTAAACCACATTTTAAAAATAGTTGCAGAGTGCTAGTGTATGTCATTAATGTGGGACTATATCAGGGCTCTCTAACCTCAGGGCTGTTGGGGACCGGGCCGCACAGCAGGAGGTGAGCTTGACCATGATGCACTTGAGTCATCACGAAACCATCCCTGCCCCAACCTGGCCCGTGGAAAAATTGTCCTCTAGGAAACTGGTCCCTGGTGTCAACAGGGTTGGGGACCGCTGGATTATATTGTATATACTCTGTGATCATGAATTTAAAAGGAATTTCCACTCATGGGGAAAAGTGAGAAGTAACATGAAGAAGCTATTCTTGACAGTCTCCCTCAAAGTCGGGTTTAGAAGGAAAGTTGTGGACATGTTTACGTCGGAGCACGCAAAGCTCTGGGAAAGATGGATACCAGTCAGCTCCTGTCAGGAAGAGCGGACACCCTCAGATGAAGATATTTTGAGGAAATCCAGTGAAAGGGACCCTTTGCAGAAGCCTGGCAGCTACTAGGGAAACCACAGGGACAGTGCAGTACCCAGAGCTGGAACAGTTAGGGCTGAGGGGGCGAGGGGAGGGAAGAGCCACAGGAAACCAGAGGCCGGAGCTGTCCAACGGGAGCTTTACCCCACAGGCAGGAAGTCCCCAGCACCAATACTCTGCCTTCTCATCCTCCTGATCTCCCTTTAGCTGAAGCCAGAGGGCAGAGGAGCCTGCCTAGGTGGTGCACAGGGTCTGCCTCTGGGGGTGCTCAGCAGGACGAGGGGGGTGGCACGCGGATCTGGAGGAGGAAGGAGCAGACAAAGATGGTCTCACCAAGTGGAGTGACTTCCTGCTGCATCTGGTTTCCACGTCTCATCTGCAGGATATTTTTGTTCACACGTTGACCCAGAAAACCTCATTTTCCAGTGGCAGAAAAACTGACTTAGACAATATGCAAGAAGCAAACTGCACCATCTCCCATTCATATTTACATGTTCTATATTGCAGTCATAGACCGCAGGAAATACAATCACTCTCTAAAGAAGCTATTTTGTATTTCTGAATTTCTCTGTAATGGGATCAGTCACTCTATTTGTTACTAGGTTGGTGTACATTTCCTGTCCTTTCAACTTTAAAGTTCCCCAAAAGTTTGACATGGGCTTTTTCTGTGTGAGCCCTCGAGTGTACCTTAAATTTAACATTCCTGTCCTCTCTTTTGTATTGGCAGAACCGTAAAAGTAATCTGAGATGATTTAGCCCCGGAAAAGATGCAGACTGCCTGGGTTTGAATTCTAGCTCTGTCACTTTGTAGCTGTGTGACTTTGGGCAAGCCTCAGTTTCCTCCTCTGTAAAAGGAAGTCATGAGTAGGTGCACCCCCTAAGGTCCTGGTGGGGATTGAATGAGGTGACGTGCCCTTAGCACGATGCCTGGCACGTAGCGAGCCATCGTGAGTGACAACTGTTGTTATTCTTGTCTCTTCCTCGTTCTTTCCCCACCTCCCTTTCATTTCTACCCTCAACTTCTGCTTAAACTTCTTCTCCCACGGCCTCCATGAAACAGACCCTCATCTTATTTGGCATGTCTCCCTCCCCTTTCCTCCTGTGTCGATTCAGATTGTGAGCACGTCCAACGCCTCCCAGACTGTCACGTTGGTGTACGTGGTGGGCAATCGGAGCTCCTTCCTCAATGGCACCGTGGCCAGCAGCCTCCTCCGCCAGCTCTCAGCCGAGCTGGTGGGGTTCTACCTCACCTACCCGCCGCTCACCATTGCTGAACGTGAGTATGCCCCCCGTCACCCTGGGACTCTGCCATTTTCCCGGGACCTTTCTCCGTTTTGCGAACACTCACCGTGGCAGGCTGCATGCTTGCTATTTGGTCATAAAACAGCAAGGGGAATAAGAGATACATGGGATTGAACTGATGACAAGTTTATTGCACGTTGTGAAAAAGCCCTTGCTGGGTGCCTTTACTCTTCACACATCTTTTATCTCATTGAATCCTTATAACCACCCCGTGAAGTAGGTGCACAATTAGCACCATTTTGCAGATGAGAAAACTAAACTTTGTTACATTTAATAAAACATTCATGCTCACACAGCTAGTGAGACCTGGAATCTGGGGTTTGAACCCAAGCAGTCTGCCTCTGAGCGTATAGTCCTGCCCAGTAGGGCATCTGTCCTCATGGCGATATGGTTTGCTGTGGTGCCCCCTCTCCTGCCACTGTGGCCCTTGCCCTGGCTGCAGATACCAGTGCAGCTCATTTGCAGTCAGCCCTGTGACTTCTCTTGATGAAGTCCCCATAGCCTTGTGGCCTTGTCTTCCTCTAATGCTTCAATTACGTAATCCTCATTCCCACGCAGCAGGCACAGGCTTCGAAGATGATGCAGCCTGCCCTTTGTCCACAAACACTTACTTGGTAGCCAAAGGAAGGAAAGATTTGTGCTTTTAAATGTAATTTTTGGTACATTTCTCAAGGTCACTGGGCAAGTTCTCTTTTAAAACACATATTAGCAAAATTCTTTCTGTTTCCTTCCGTGGTTGTTTTCGATATTGTAAATTACTGTGCTGACTTCAGCATGGGGTAGCCATTTGGAATTTTTTTATAATAGCAAGCTTTTGTGAATTTTCATGTAGTAAGGAAAGATAACTGGATCTTATGGAAAAGATGCCATCATAAAAGAAGGCTTCGCGACACATGGCAGCATGTGAAGAATTTATTTTCTCTCATCTTGATATTTTGATAATAACAACAGCTAAGATTTATTGAGCACTTACTGCATGCCAGGCCCTGTGCCAAGCCCTGTGCCAAGCCCTTTATGTGCATTAACTCTGATGGTCACTCCACCTGTGAAAAAAATGTTAGTTACAAGCATTTGGCTGCTAAACTCAGCCCTTGACATTGGGGAAATCCATTCAAGAGATAATCCTTTCTAAAAATGGCAGCGATGGTTGGATATTTTTAAAGAAAAAGCTACAGTTATGACAGGTTCTAGCTGTGGAGCTTAGTAATGAAGACGTTCAACATAAGAAGGTTTTGATGGAAACCTGAAAGGGCAGAAATCCACAAACCTGAGAAAACTCTTCATCTGAAAGTGAGCACTTTGCTGAGTATTTTAGTTTTCTGAACAAGAAGGTAGTTTTGGCCTATAGGTCATAGAGTTCCTAAGAACGATAGAGCAGGATCCAGCTCCTTCATATTTTGTTACCTATGGGTCTTTCCCTTAACCGTATTTACCTGTGAAATTCAGAACAGTACTTTGGTTATGTTTCTTATTTGTTTCAGCGCTGGAATATCCCAACCTTGACATATCAGAAACAACCAGAGACTATTGGGTAATTACAGGTAATCTCTTATTTTATTTCCTCTTTCTCCCTATCAGGTTGGTTGTTTTGGGGTTTTGTGTTTTTTTAACTGCATGTCAAAAGGAAAAAAAATCCTAAAAACAATGAAAACCGCTTGGTACTCAGTGATAGGATTGGCATCCCTTCTTTGGTTCTGTCCTGTAATTCAAGGAGTGACCGCCCCAGGACCAGGGTGGGTAGAGTAAGCTGCAACAAGAAAAAGTGTCACACTGAAGATGAGTATTAGATAACTAATTCAAACTAGCAAGCTGCGAGTCCCACCTCGCGGCCCCCTCTTTGCAGAAAGTGGACTGATCGGAAGGTACAGCGTTTACCTGTGGCCGTCCAGGGCGTGTCTGAGTGGAAGATGGAGGGCCTTCCTGCACTGCCCTACGAAATGCCAGGGAAGGTCGGAGGAACACCAGGCATGCACTTTCCTCTGTCCCCTGGCACGAGGCCCACGCCCACACCGATCCTGGTGGAGCCCAGGCGTGTCCTGACAGTGAGGGCGGATGGAAGTAGAAGGGTGTTCTGGTGGCATTTTCTTTTTTTTTCCTTGACATTTCCCAACTGAGCTTTATGAAACAGCAAAACATTTCTTGTTTTTCAAAAGCCAGACAGTAGCTCAGAAAAATCAGAGAAGCAAGGCTTGGAAGCAAAGAGAGAAAGCAGGTGTTTGTTGGAGGAAAAGTGACCAGGCCAGCAGTAAAAGGAAGGGACAGGAGAGGGAGGGTATTAGTCGGCTAGGGCTGCCTTAGGAAGTACCACAGACTGGGGTGGGGTGGGGGCTTCACTGATTCTGGAAGCTGGAAGTCCACTGTAAGGTATCAGCAGGGTTTGTTTCTCTGAGGCCTCTCTTCTTGGCTTACAGATGGCCATTTTTCCTGTGTCTTCACATGGCTTTCGCCCTGTGTGTACGTCCTAACTTCCTCTTCTTGTGAGGACACCAGCATAGTGGATTAGGGTGCACTTATATGAACTCATTTTACCTTAGTTACTTCTTTAAAGGCTCTATCTCCAAATACAGTCACATTCTGAGGGATTAGGACTTCATCATCTGAATTTTGAGAGGTCACAGTTCAGCCCCTAATAAGGAGGGAGGAAGATCCTGCAAGCCATGGAAGACATGCCTAGGCAAGCAGGCCCCCCTGAATCACCTTCAGCCCTGGCTGGGTAACTCAGTTGGTTAGAGTGTCAGCTGGATACACCAAGGCTGTGGGTTTGATCCCCGGTCAGGGCACATACAACAAGCAACCAATGAATGCATAAATAAGTGGAACAACAAATTCTCATTCTCTCTCTCTCTCTCCCTCCCTCTCTCTCTTCCTTTCCCTCCTTCCCTCTCTCCCTTCCTCTCTCTAAAATCATCTTAAAAATTAAAACCCTCCTCTTCCCTCTCCACCTCCTCTGTCTCTTGCTATCCCAAGCTAGGCGGGCTTCTGCCTAAACGCTGACACAGGAACATACAGTCCTGCATGATTAGGATGCTCAGGACCTCTCCTAAATTGCAGAGAATTGCCTTTATTTCTCCCCTGCAGAGCCATGGATATGAGAGATTCTTTTTTACCCGCTAAGAAGACAAACTAAAGAAATGTCTTTAAAAAGAAAAAAAACTCACCAGAGTTTATGGCCAAGAAAGAGACAATACTAAACCAGCAACACATTTTTGAAGGCAGGGGGTTATGTAACATTTACAAAATCATTTTTTTCTCCACCAGGAATGCTGCCTTTTAATTTGCAGAGATTTCCCCCCTTCTATTAACTTGAGGTTTACATTAAATGGTGACATGTCCGCTCTTAAACACGGGATGTCCTAGACAACCTTCTGTTTCAGTTTGTCCTCGTGTACCTGTGTCTTGTCCTGCCTCAACTGTAATGACATAACCTTAATAAAACCCCCACATGTGGGCTTGTTTTCAGGATTCTTCTGGGACTTAACACTCTGTCCCCTCACCTAGATAACTCTCATTTGTTGTTGCTGTTGTGGCTGTGGGTGATCAGAAGACACAGTGGCCTCCATCACTGTGTTTGGGACTAGTTGGATCAGTTGGCACTTGAGGGGACCAAAATCAGCCTCAGGATGGCCCTCTGTCCTTGGCTTTGGCTCATGACCCCTTCCTGACCTCGTAGGCAGGCAGCCAGCACCGACCTTTCACCCTTAGTTAAAGAAGGAGAAGGGATCGGGAACTGAGAGAAGAGGACATCTTTGTTCATCCTGTTCAGACTCACAGCCCCTTGAATAACAGCCACTCTGCCTTCACTCCCCGGCATTCATCCCTGGCCATGGCTGGCTTGGAGGAGCTTTCCTTTGGTTAGTGGGTACCCTGGCTTGTTTTTACCTGATGCCCACTGAACTTACACTAAGTCTGTTCTTGCACACTGTACACTTCTGCCCTTCCTGAGCGTGGTCCCTCCTTGGTGGAAAATCACTGGCTGGGGTGATTCCTGCCATCCATCCTTGCAGAGAACCCAGGAGCTATGCTGCTGTCCATGGGTCTTGCCATCAGGTGGGATAGAGACGTACAGACTTACTGTTGTCCCCGACCGAGGTGAGAGCCCAGCGTGGGTTTGAAACCTGTCTTTATTTCACCCACCAGAGTAAAAATTCTCCTGACTGAGCAATCACAGGATTCCTTCTGGTCTCAGCTCTGCTACCTATGACCTGAGTGTGTCCTTGAGCCAGTCACTCAGGCCCTGTAGATGTCACACCCTCACCCTTAAAATCAGAAGATAAGAGCTGGACATTCAGGTTCTTTTGGCTCTGAATGTGCGGGATTCAACCACAAATAAAACAGTTTAGATTGAATACAGGAAGCTGAACCAGGCCCGATCGCTGGGATGTTAGGGGCCAGTGCACTTGTAAATAAAGAAATAAGAGACCAGTGATGTAAAAGTCACCAAATGTGCTGGGCAAAGCTCCTTTGAACACAGCTGGAGACTTGCCCACCTCCTCTAAGCTGAGTCAGCGGTGGGCAGGCTAAGAGTGGAAAGCCAGGGTCCAAGCTCCCCTACTGCTTCTGTGCCTCTGGGGGAGATGTGGGTGCATACCCCTCTCTACTCCCTTCCTGGCCGGTGGAGAGGGCCAGGAGCCTGAGGCCTGGCACACTTCTCGGGGGAAGGAGAAGAGCCACAATCTTGGAGCACAGTTCTATGTCAGGTTATTCCCTGGTAAGGATGTGTCTAGCAAGGAAGGGGCACACATGAACAACAACAAAGCTACCAGTTAGGGGCACCATCTCAAGTGCCTTAGAGCACTGAGCTGGAAGCATTTTTTTTTAAATAAATTTTCTGTTCTTTACAACGACACAATCAAGAGTAGAATATGATCCCCTGTTTTCAGATAAGGAAATAGGACCCAGTGGAACTGGGCATCTTGCCCAAGAACACTCAGTAAAAGGAGGAATCAGGATTCAAACCCAGGGCCCTGGCTCCAGCCCCCGACTCTTCCTCAGCTGCCACCTAAGGACACATGCTCTTTGCAAAGAAGGCAATGGAGCCTGCGGGAACTGTCCAGGTGCTGATTCCATGGAACTCCGCGAGAGGTTCCCACAGCCTTTCTACGGAGGTTTCTTTGTTTCTCTCTCAGTTTAAAAAATTGTAGTAAAGTACACATAACATGAAATTTGCCATCGAAACCATTTTCAAGTGTACAGTTCAATGGCATTAAGTACATTCACAGTGTTGTACCACTGTCACTGCTACCTACTTCCAGAACCTTCCCATCAGCTGGGGGGCTTTGGCTCTCCCTCTCTTCGATGTCTGCCCTTGAGTCATCACTGGGATTCCCATAAAGTAATCAATCCTTAATGATGTCCTGTGTCCCCTCTCGTACCCTGTCCATTGGTCAGGAGAGGCCAACTTACAAGTAGTCCTTCAGCAGTTGATTGCATAGCTTTACCAGAGGGCCATATCTGGATTATTGAGACCGCAGGTTCTCCTGTCTGGGGCCAGGAGGCAGGCTGTGTAGGGGTCTCTGGGACCTGCCACAGTGGGAACGGCGCAGGACTGTGTTACCTGTCAGCAGGAATTCTGCTGGCAGCTGAGCTAGGAGTCCCTCACAAGGACCCTAGAAAGAAAGCTGCTTTCTACCCTCCATGGGGTTTACTTGGCATTTATCATGTCAAAGAAGTAACTTCTGAAATTCAGCTGTGGATTTCACTTCTCTCTTGATCTGTTTAAACCTCATTCTCTGCGTCTTGTGGTCTTCAGTTGCTTGTTCTCGCCCTGAGTAGAATGTGATCATGATGACATGTTCTTCGCACCCAAGCTATTTCCATATCCCAGTAGATGGGAGGTATTGATGGTCCTTTGCTGGATGGTGGTAGAACAAACTGTTAAATGAAAAAGTTTGTATTATGTTCCCAGCCCATGTAAGTTTTGGTTTCTTTAAGATGAGAATTCTTTTTAGCATTTTTAGTTTCAGGGACAGCTGTCTTTGAAGGCAGTGTTTGTGTGTTTTGGATGAAGTGTGCTTCTCAAAGGACCTGGAGGGAGGGCTGGAGCTGGGGACAGGGGTTGACAGCAAAAGGAGAGAGGAGCTGGTGCTAAGCTCCTTCACGTAGCTTGTCTCATTTCAACCACAGATCTCGTTAGGAGTGTATTTGCTGTGATGCAGACTTACTCCCTTTTACAGAGAAGGACTTGGACTCAGAGAGGGCCAGTGGTTTGTGGAAGGTTTCACAACTGGCAAGAGCTTGTTCTTTCTGGCACACTGCCCTGCTCTCAACTGGAAGAGTGCCCGAGAGGCTCTGTGCAGCTTTGGGATGGCTCTCAATAGGACCACCAAGGAGGGAGAGATGAGGGTATCAAACAGGGTGGTTTGCCGAGGTGTAAGGGCCAAGATGCAGGATGGAGCTTAGATTCCACAGCAAAGCCGTTGAGAAGGAAAAATAAAGGTAGCCCTGAGCCAGGGTTTCTGAGTGGGAACCAGCAAAAAACCCAGTTAGCCATACCTGTGTCTGTGCTGAAGGCCCACAGGGACTCTAACAGATGATGAGGATTGGAGTTAATACAGCAGCGTTAGACATACCACAGCTCATGGAGGAGGGAGCCCAGGCTTTGGGTTTGAACCCTCACTTTTCTGGTTACTGGCTGTGACCTTGACAAGTTGCTTGCCCTTTTCAGCATCTATAACACATGCACAGTGATTCCTGACTCTTGGGGAGGTTGTGAGGGTAAAGTGAGGAGAGGCTGGCCGAGCCCTCCCACACGGTAGGGCCCGTGGCTGGTGCTGGGGTGGTGGTGGCTGTGGTTAGAGCCAGCAGGGAGCCTGTCCTCTGAGCAGCCCCTTTGCCTTCTGCACCCACAGTGCTACAGGGCGTAGACAACTCACTGGTGGGTCTGCACAACCAGAGCTTCGCCCGGGTCATGGAGCAGCGCCTGGCCCAGCTGTTCATGATGTCCCAGCAACAAGGCCGGCGGTTTAAACGGGCCACCACCCTGGGAAGCTACACCGTGCAGGTGAGTGTGTGCAAAGCCGCTGGGGTCTTTAATAACTGTGGGGGGATGTGCTGCCTGGGACTAAGTAGCCCTGCTGCGGGCAGCTACACTGCAGACTGACCAAGCCATCTAATCCACATGGCTCTGACGGTTCGGGGCTGGGGTCACAACATCAAAATCGTGAAGGAGGTGAGAGCTCCTCCCCCGACAGTCTCACTGCTGGATTATAAGAAGCGGAGGTCTCGGAACAGTCTGTACGTGTGCTGGTATTCATTCAACAAGAAGTTATACGTAAGCAGGCACAGGCCTTCCAAGTTTATAATGGACACGTGACCACACAGGAACTTAGGCTAAGGGAGCAGTTGCAGACACTGTTGATGCTCTGCCTGAATCCCCTTGCTATTTCTTTCTATGAATGCCAACAACCACCACTGAATGTTTATGGAAGGACTGCTCTTGAGGTGCCAGAACCCACCTTGCCCACACTGCAGTGCCGGAAGTGGCTGGGAATTAACCAGTGATGGGGGTATGAATACTCCAGCTCCCTTGTCTCTTAGCTAGGAGAATTCTGAAACGTATGGTTTAGATCATTTCCAGAGCTTTCCCATAGAACTAAGCTTTAATTACCCACTGAGGTAAGTGGCTTTAATAACACACCCTTTGTTAGCTCCCTCCCCAGCCCTATATCACCTGCTCACCTTCCTGTCGGTTCTCTACCTCCCTCAAATAAGCTGTAAGCATCGAATTCTTCTGAGTCTGCTCCTAGGGAACCTAACAGAAGACAGTAGCCCTTCCAAACGTAAGGACAGTCAGCCTCTAGATTCTTCATCTAGTTCAAGCAGGAGAGGGACTGTCTCTAGCATATTCTAGCCAATCCACATATCTTGAATAGCCCTAATTTCACCAAGAGAACCCATTTCTAATGTTGGTTATGCTAATTAACAAAGCTCTGTTGAGCAAGATGACAATTAGGGAAGGGCACTACAGAGTGGCCTTCTTAATTGAAATCTAGCCCACGGCCACTGGGGTGTGAACTTCTGGTTGGTAAGTCACCACATGGTGGGTGTGACTTAACCCAAACACACAGGCATAGCATCACACTAAGAGGAAGCTTGTTTTAAAGAAAATTACAGGCATTACCACAATTTATCTGTAGAACCTGTCCCCAGACAGTCTTGTAAGTACAAACAACCCATCTTCCTGAACACTCTTTCCTGCTTGAGTCAGCATCGTGCCCCTGGGAAACTCCATGTCTCACATCCACAGCCAGTGACTTTGGTCCCTAATCCTGTTGCACGTTGTTTTAGTTCTAAACGTCTTTGTGGCCTGTGACAGCCCGTCTTGGGGTAAAGTGAGGGTTAATTTCACAGGCCAGGTTGATTTCCCCTCTGTGGGTTCCTCGCCAGTCCTATAATTCACACTTCTCCAAACAACAGAGAGGAAGTTGCTCAGAGCACAGTGAAATGGGATTTGCCTCTGCTGAAGGCAGAGGCAAATCATTTACTAATAACACCTACAATCCTGGTGTTAGTAAAGCTAAAAATCTAACCACATTCTTTGTGTTGCAAAGGGTCCAGTGAGATGTTCTTCTCTCCTTTCTTCCAAGTACCCAGTGTGCGTGGCCCCGGTAGTGGCCAGGAATACCTGAGTGAAGCAAGTAGGGATTTGTTTCTGCCAATCCCTAATTTACAGAGGCTGTAGACCAGCTTGTAACATTACCCTTGGAGAAGTCTTGGTAAGAAGGATTTGCTAATAAATTGAAGTTGAGTGAAGTTATTAGATATTTGAAAGCTCATTCACCTTCTCCCTGGTTTACTACACTCTCCAACTTCCTCTCCCACAAGGGTCAGGACTAATGTGCCCAAGTTTCCCAGGTAAAATTCACTCCACATAGCTCACATCTCCTTTCTACACCGAGGCCTTTCTTTGGGGATCTGATCATTTTAAAAGATGAGCCACCTTCATAAATATGGAGATTTAGAGGTCTAGACTTGAAAGATATTTCTCTAGTAGATATATTTGAAAAAGAAAGTCCAAAGAAGGAATACATATGGCCAACAAACATTTTTCAATTTTTAACTCCATTCGTCTTAAAGAAATGCACGTTTTAACTACCATAAGATTACATTTTCACCTACGAAAGATTAGGGATGTGGTGCTTTCCAGTGGCGATGAGGATGCAGGGAAGTGGCCCTTTCAGACAGTAAATGGATTTGATCTCTCTGGATGACAAGTGAGCAGTTTAGAAAAGAACCTTTTAGATGGTCACAAACTTACCCCTAGATGGCCATTTCAAAGAAATAGAGGTAAACACGAAGACAAAAGGGGAGGAATAGCATTTCTCAGTGTCTAGAAAATGGTCCTTGTAAGCTGCCCAGAGGCCGAGGGGCTCTCTGGCCAGGTCAGTTTGGATAAGGCTGCATCCTTTGGCCCTTCTGGATGATTCCCAGGGCATATGGGCAAACCAAACACGGTAGAAAGACCTATAGTAGAGAAATCTCCTTTCAACATGTTATATGGATCCTAAATTTAAATGCCAATGAGACCATTGTTTTTAGTAATGTCTGCATTTCTCCAACATTTTACTGTGAACATTTTCAAACTCATAGAAACATTGAAAAAATGATATGATAAGTACCCACACATTCACCACCTAGGTTCTACAGTGAGTAGTGTGTACTATGTTACTGCTTTATATTCGATCACATATATCATCTCCACACCATAGAGCAGTTTGGCCTGTTCGGGAACTGTATGTAAATGGAATCCTACAGTATGTTCTCTTTTGGGTAAAACTTTTTTGACTCAGTGTAGTGCTTTTTAGATTCATCCGTGTTGTATTACTTGGCAGTTTATTTTTTAATGCTGAACAACATTCCCTTTAATGAATATACTACGGTTTCCTCATTCTTCTGTTGATGGATACCTAGGCTTTCTCCAGTTTTTAGCTATTATAAACAAAGCTGCTACAAACATTCCTCTATGAGTCTTTCTGTGACCATGTGCTTTCATTTCCCTTGGGTATATAGGAGTTGAATTGCTGGTTCGTAGGGTTGGTGTGTGTTCATTCTGTAAGAAACTGCCAGATCTTTTTCCAAAGTGTACCATTGCACACTCCCACCAGCCAGATGTGGAGTTCCAGTTTCTGTGCATTCTCATCAACGCTTGGTGTTGTCAGCCCTTGTTATTTCAGCTCTTCTGGTGGGTGATGGTAGTGTCTCGTGGCTTCAATTTGGATTTCACCATTGACCATATTTTAGATGCTCATTGGCTATTTAGATATCTTCCTTTGTGAATTGTGTGATCATATTTTTTTAAAAACTATTTTTGTTGGGTTGTAGTAATATCTATTTTTAATTGTTATATATAGCATACATACCAAGGGGTGTAGAAATATGTAGAGTTTAAAGACCACTAATGAAAAGAATCCACAACCCAAAGGGTAAGAATGTGTTCTTATCTAACCTCAGAAGCTTTTTATGTATCTTCTTTTATTACACATACTTCCTTTTGTTCTGTTAAAGTTGAGTGAGCTTCTGAATTTCATATTAAATCATGCCTATATTTTCTGTATGTATTTTACCATCCATGTGTGTGTATCCCTAAACAGTACATCATTTGGTTTTGCCTGATTTTGAATTTTATATTCTGCGATATTTTTCCTCAGTGTCAGGCTTTTGTATTCCAATAGCCAGAGTTCATTTACATTACTCTATAATATTTCATTGTGTGACTATTACAATAACTCACTTATCCACTCTACTGTTAGCGACTTCTGAATTTTCAGGGGTTTTTTTTGTTGTTATTAACAATGCTGCTATAAACAGTTTTATAATATCTTTCAATATCCTATGAAACTCATAATCCATAATACACACTTTAGAAAAATATGGCAGTGTACTATAATGTCCGTCAATTGTTAATTATAACAGTAAAAAGTTGATAACAACCTAAATATTCAACAGTGAAGGGTTAGTTAATGTATGAGGCATGCATACAGTAGAACACTGTTAAGTATTAAAATCTGTGTTTTATGTATTTGTAATGATTTCCAATCGTAAATTGCTATGCTGAAAAACAAGTATCAAAGTATTTACCAAGAAAGGATTGGCTAAGTAAGTTTATGAGGTGTGAGTTAGAATGTAGGAATTAACATTTATGCTTTTGTTGTGTTGAAGGTCATTTCAGTATACGAGTAAAAACAGCAATACGTTTTACTATATACAGAGTATTATAAATAATTTGGTAAAATAATAAAGAAAAGGTTTGTGTGGGGAAAAAAACTCCGGAATAGAAGCAAATATTCCAAAATGATAAAAGTCATTGGCTTATGGCTGAGGGATTACAGGTTGTTTTATTTTGTTTCATTTCTTGATGTTTTTCTGCATTTTTATATTTTCTGCAGTGAATATGTATAACTTGTACAGTGAGGAAAAGCAACAAAGGTAATTTTAGAAAAAGGACTTTGAATCTCCAGGTACTGTTTTTATCAGAGATTTTTTGAATTGCAGACATTTAAGTTCATTTTTTCCCTCTCTGGCAATTGCAGGAGTTTGAAATTAGAAATCTTGTTTGAGAATAACCTAACATGCCCTGAATTAATATGGAGGCCTATTTTCAAATGAGGCCAGAGTTCTCTGGAGGCTGGAGGACACTGCCATTGCAGCGTCTCCTTCCCCAGTCACACTGTGCCTTCCAGATGTTCGTATTTTCTCTTCCTGTCTCCCCTCCAGTGACAGCAGGGCTTCTTGCAGTCCTAGTGGTAGGGAGGACCATTAAGGTTGATGTCTTAAATAGATGCTGTGGATCCACCTGGCCACGGAAGGCTTCAGCAGTCAGGAGAGAGCCTGCTGATTGCCCAAGAGATTGCAGGGTCTATGCAAGATGCCCTATATAAACATGGCCTCTTTTTTTCTGAAAGATGGTAAAGATGCAGCGGGTGCCTGGACCCAAGGACCCAGCGGAGCTGACTTACTACACCCTATACAACGGGAAGCCTTTGCTGGGGACTGCAGCTGCCAAGATCCTGAGCACCATTGACTCCCAAAGGATGGCCTTGACCTTGCATCACGTTGTCCTTCTTCAAGCTGACCGTAAGGGGATAGTCTTTCCTTTCATTATTCTTAACGCCATTAAATGTTTCCTGCAAATCAAAGTGATACCCTAAGTTCCTGTTAATGGACCCAGAGCTAAACATATTTCTGTCCTAGAAGATTTTTAAATCAATCAGCTGTGTTTGAAGCAATAGATTTGGGGTAAGGGATAGGTTTTGAGTATTAGAAAGACAGTAATGATAATTGCTATGCCCAAATCCTACCTACCCACTCCTCTTCCCTCATTATAGTCTAGTGAATAGCTAGAAAAATCACCATAGCTGCCCTGGCTGGTGTGGCTCAGTGGATTGAGTGTCAAGCTACAAACTGAAAGGTTGCCAGTTTGATTCCCTGTCAGGGCACATACCTGGGTTTTGGGCCAGGACCCCAGTTGGGGGTATGTGAGAGGCAACCACTCAATGTATCTCTCACACATCAATGTTTCTCTCCCTCTCTTTGTCCCTCCCTTCCCCTCTCTCTAAAAAATAAGTAAATAAAAATTTAAAAGATATTTAAAAAAAATCACCATAGCTGAGATCATATTTGTTGTCTGGGGAATGAAAGATAGTTTGATTCAATCAGCATGTATAGAGTGCTACATGAACCGCTGCCTTGGTGCTGGAAGACATACCGAAGCGGGCAAGACCTTGTCCCTGCCTTTAAGGAGCAGAGAGAGAGCTAATGCGAATACAGAGGAGTGGACTGCAGGAAAGTGCCCCAAGGAGGTAGTGTGATACAGGGGCTGACAGGGGGACAATTTGCTCTGAAGGGGCATCTGGGAAGAGTGAACAGAGAGAGGATATTAAAAGTAATCGCTGCCCCTTTGAATACCCTCTCCCATGGCAGCTGCTATGCTCACTGCTTTACATGGATGTTCTCACTTTCTCTGCTTACTGGGGCAACTTTATTCAGCTCCAAGTTACAGATGAGGAAACCGAGGCTCAGAAAAGTTAACTAACTTGGTCAGTATCGCAGAACTAGTACCTAGATCGCCAAGATATGAATCCGGATCTGCCTGACTGCAAATGTGTGTTCTTTACTGTACTATATACTAGATTTCAGCAGAGGGAGAGGAAGGGCGTATATTCCAGAAAGAGGGAGAGGCATAAAAAGAATAAAAGCAAAGAGTACCAGGTGTGCTCGAAAAACAAGGGGTTCAAATTGCCTGGAGTGCAGAAACTTGAGGAGGAGTTGATGGGATTAGGGGGGCCTATTATGAGAGAGCCAGGCCTTGGTTGGCAGGGGGACATTGCGCGTAACATGATTCATTTGTTGGAGATTTGCTGGCTCACTGTCTCTTCTACAATGCTTCCCTGTTCCAGTCCATCCTCTACTTTGATCTCTCATTCTGGGGCCTCCCCACCTTTATCTGAGGCCTGGTGGTGCTTGGGAAGGGGCAGAAAGGTGAGAGCTGGCTTTATTTGGAGCAAGAGGTGAATGGAGTGTCAGGGGAAGTGGTTAAGGCTAAGCGGAGCTTGCTGATGGCGGTTGAAGGGGAACGGTGGAAACTTTGAGAGCATGGGTAGGAGAGAGATCGTATCAGATTAGAAGATGCATGGAGTCAAGGATATCTGGGGAGTTCCCCAGAGGCTGGACTACAACTCAGAGAGCCGGGAGCCAGACTGTCATCTGCCCGGCTCCACAGCTGCTGTCCCTCAGCCTTCATTTTTTGTCTCCTCCAAATCCACATAGTCCTCTCAGGTCCCGTCTTTAATAACTCACAGATATCTTCCCTCTTCTCCATTTCATCATTATGTCTTCTTGGACTTTGCAGGTACTTTCCAAATAACCTCAGTCACTGCCATTAATGCGCTGTCTGTACTGTAATTAGAGTCATTGTAAACACTTTGGAAAACACACAGATTCTGATCTGACAGCCACACAGGAGTATTCACCCCTCACATTTCCTGTTCCTCTGAAGCCTTCCTTGACCCCTGAAACAGAACGCCATCCCCAAATCTTTCTTGGTTCCAGGGGCCTCCATCGCCCTTATCACACCGAGCAAACAACCAACCTTTGAGCTCTTTAAAAGCAGGTACCACATCACATTTGTCTTTGAATATCCAGCCCCAACTACTGTCTGGCTCTGTTCTTCTGAAGGCAAACCACTGACCTTTGCTAAGTGTCTCTGCCAGTCCCTGAGGGAGGCACACGGTTGGAAGACACCCAAGCAGAGCAGAGGAGAGCAGAGCCTTTGCAATAAAACAGACCTGGATTCATGCCCTTGCTCTTCCACTTTATAGCTGTGGAGCTCAGAGACAAAAGAATACCCTCCTTACCTTCATTCTCCTTGCCTGTTAAGTGGCAACATTTAAAAAAACAGGCCTGGTAGAGCTACTTAGAGGACTAAATGAGATAATTATTGTATGTAAAGGGCTTAATACAATCCTGCGGCTCCTGTTAAGTACTTAGTAAGGGGTAGCTGAATGTCTCATTTACCCATAAGGTAGAAGGACTAAAGGAGAGAGGGAATGAAGAAGGAAGGTGATTTGAAGGTTAAGAACCCATATAATTTTCATTAATAAGGTGCTATTAGTGAAAATAGAAAGAGGATTGGAGAGGGAGAAGCATTTTTAGAAGGGAGAGGTAATTTATTCCTTCTGGGCCATGCTGAGTTTAAAGTGATGAGATATTAAGGGGTGCTACTTTCATATTGAGGGGGCACTGATAAAAAAAACTGAGCCCTGGATGGTGTGGCTCAGTGGATTTACTGTCGGCCTGCAAACCAAAGGGTCCCTGGTTCGATTCCTAGTCAGGGCACATGCCTGGGTTGCAGGCCAGGTCCCCAGTGAGGGACACATGAGAGCCAACTACACACTGATGTTTCTGTCCCTGTCTTTCTCCTTCCCTTCCCCTCTCTCTAAAAATAAATAAAATCTTAAGAAATTATATACTGAGGGGGTGCCAAGGGGATATTGAGGACTGAAGTTAAGAGAATTCTTGGAATTCAAGCCTGAATCTCAGGGGAGAGGTTAAAGTTAACACTACAGGTTTTTGAGAGTGTTGTAGATACAGATTAGAGTGAAAACCCCAGAGAAAATTCTGGGGAGAGAGCATGGCTAGAGGACAGGTTCTGGGAAGTGCCTCCCTGCCCAGGATCCAGTGGGGAAGAAACTGAATCCAATGGAGAGGAGGAAGAACAGAGATGTCGTCAATCCCATTTTCTCCTAATAGTTTTAAAATCAGTAAATTAATGCAATGTGAGTCTGAGGTCAGCACGTCGAATGGGGTCAGTGTTGAATGAACACCTTGTTTCTGTGAAGGGGGGGTAGGGGGTAACATTCTGTGTGTTCCAGCATCTTATAAATCTCCAGGTCTGGGGCCGGTGTGCAAGGCCCTGTGTGCAGCGCCCTACAATGCTGTGTGCAATGCCACTTGACCCCCATCACCTCTAGGTAATGAGGCAGCGGTGAATTCTAAAGAGGTGGCTGCGTCTCCTGTGAAGGTTCTCATTGGCTCCTTTTGCAGGATCTGGAGTGAGAGGTTCTTCATAGCGGTTATCTAGCTGATGTAGCAGAAAAACAGTTCTCCCCCTGCGGAACCAGACCAGAGCAGGAATTGGTTTACCTTACATGGCCACCAGACACTTACCTCAAAAATACCACTTACAGCCCTGGCTGGTGTGGCTCAGTGGGTTGAGTGCCAACCTTCGCACCAGCAGGTTGCCAGTTCAACTCCCAGTCGGGGCACATGCCTGGGTCGCGGGCAAGGTCCCCAGTGGGAGATGCATGAGAAGCAACCACACATTGGTCTTTCTCTCCCTCTCTCCCTCCCTTGCCCGCTCTCTAAAAATAAATATAAATCTTTTTAAAAATACCCCTTACAGAAAACAATAGACTGACACTTTGGTGAAGGGAACGTGTGAGCATTCACTTTTTCAACACACAATTTTTGAGCACCTGTTACGTGCCTGGAAATGTTCTAGGCACTGGAGATACAGCAATGAACGAAACAGACAAAACCACCCTCGTGGAGCTTACATTTCTGAGTGGGCAGATCAGATAAAATATATAATATGTTAGATGCTAATATATGCCTTGGAGAAAAATTAAGCAGGAGGAGCTAGTGGGCATAGAGGCGAGGATGGGCATGATTTTAAATTGTTGGGGTGGGGGAGTCAAGAAGAGGCTCACTGAGGTAGTAACTTTTGAGTGACTACCTGAGGCTATCTGGGGACAAGGTTCCAGGCAGAGGGGGAGGGTTTGAGACCAGCGAGGAGGTCAGTGAGGGTAGCAGCAATGAGGTCCGAGGCACAGATGAGGAGTCATGAGCACATGAGCCTCACGGCAACACCCAGGAGGGGTGACAGCCACGGGACGCCTTGGGCAGGAGAGCAACGTGCGCTGAGCACACACCAGCTGCAGGGCCTCCTCCCCGTCCACTCACACCAGTCGCCAACTCTGATGTTGTGACAGCCACAAAAAATGAGCCGGCAACATTTTTAAATGGATTTCTCTCCTTGCAACATTTGTTCCATGTGAGAATAATTTATGTTTAGTTTAGCTGATGTGGATCCCTGACTTCATTCTTTCTGACAAGCATTTGTGTGTGAGCGCGGCGTGTTCACACGTACGCTTCCACTCATCTGTGTCAACTCAGAACTGTCTTAGACTGCGTGTGTCAGAGAATGAGTTCTTGTAGAAACACCCGACCTCCCTGGGGCTCAGTTTGCTCGCTGCACATTGGGGATAAGAATAGCACCCAGGCAAGGGTCCTGGCACAGTGCCCGAAGCGCGGTAGACGTCCAGAACATATTGTCCCCTTTTTCTGTCCTTCCTCCACTGCAGTTCTTGCAAATTAAATAAACGTTTGTTTCTTTTCACCTTTGAACGTGACTTTGTAGTTTCAGATCATTATGGCGATGAATATAGTGTGTTTGGATGACTTCTGACTTCAGTTGGCCTAACTTTACTATCTCTTTTGGTTCAATGAGTTTATTAATGTACCTGAGAGAAATCTATTCTCTCCTCATTTAAGTCGAGGTGAAAGGGTTTTACAGACTCTGCCAAGAAGGAACATACCCACCAAAACAATAAAGCTGAGTAAAACCTGGACACATGTAAATATTTCATTACTTCCTCATGAAAAGAATCGATATATGTTTAGGGTATCATGTTGTGGTACAACTCTACATTTTTCTTTGTCAGGATAGAATAGCACAGCCAAGAAGAGGCATATTCATACTTTTCCCAGCAGGTCTGAGCTTTAGAAAATGTTGAAGGCGTAACACTCACATATAAATACCAAATCACTAAAAGCAGGAGCAATTAAATGTTTAATGTCAACAGAAGCACACCATCTAATGAGCTGTTTTCAGAAGTTAATAATGTGATTAATCATCAATTGACAAAAACTAGGGTAAAGAAGTTCTTTGTACCAAGAGCACCCCAGATCTAAGCACTGCCTGATGAGAGGTAGATCTGGGCGACTGAGGTACCAGGTGAAGTCGGGGGTGGGGGGTTGAAGTCAGACAGAGCTGGCTCCCCAGGCAGGTCCTCACCATGTGGCACTTACCAGTGGGGTCTTTGTATTCCAGACTCTGGTCTTCAGCTTTGCCAGTCTACTAACCCACAGAGTTCAGCAGAATCAGGAGAACCAACTCATGCTAACCAGACTTACCAAGATATTCATATATAAACCAGACTGGCAGTATATTCATTTAAAATATGGATTAGAACTACCAAGGAGATGGTACTTCTCCTTTTAACTGCCTATTACTCTATCCTGTATGAAAATCTGTATGGGGAGCCAAACTGTAACAGGGGTAATGGTAGTTCACTTATATATTCATTCAGCTTTTAATTGAACACCTACTGTGTGCAAGGCCCTATTCTGGGCCCTGCAGATAGAGCAGTAAACAAGAGACAAACATTTCCTGCCCTCTTAGAGTGTATATTCTGGTACAGGGGCCAGGGATGACAGAGGACATATGAATTATGGCATGGAGTGATATGTGCCTTAGAGTCTTGTCACTCTGAGTATGGCCTGGGTGCCTGCTGGGTGGGCACCACCTGGGAGCTCGTTTGAAAGGCAGACTCTCAGGCCCCACTCCAACCCACAGGAATCAGACCCCAGGTAATGGATGCATACGTTAAAGTCTCAAGCAGTGCTTTAGAGAAAAAACTAGAAGGATAAGGAGGATGGAGCGGGCTGGGCAAGGATTGTTATTTCCTATAGAGTACAGGGAAGGCCTCACAAATAGGGTGACGTTTGTTTAGGGCCCCAAAGAGAAGGGTCAACACTGATGACAGAGTCGTTGGCCTGAGAAACTGAGTTGGGAAGCCATGTGGAGACCTAGGTGAAGAATGTTCTAAGTGGAAGAATCAGCCAGGGCAAAGGCCCTGAGACAGGAGCATGTCCTGCACATTTGGGGAACAGTAGGGGCCAGAGTGAGTTAAGGGAAGAGCACTGGGCGATAAGGACAGACTGAGGTGGTTGGAGGGGCAGATCACTTGGGGTCCTCATAGAAATTCTGAGGACTCTCTGGCTCTCACTCTGAGTGGGGTGGGAGCCTCTAGAGGGTTTTGAGCAGAAGATCTGAGATTTTAAAGTATCACTCCAGCCACTATGTTACAAATAGACCATAGGGGACAGGGTGCAAGGTAGGAAGCCATTGAGTAATGATTCAGGGGAGAGGCCTTGGTAGTCTGAGCCACAGTGAAAGCAGCAGTGAGGGAAAGAAGCGAACAGATCCTGGATATACGTTGGAGATGGAGATGACAGGGTTTGTTGAATGGATGTTGGGTGAGAATAAAAGAGAAGGGTCAAGACTGGTGACAAAGTTATTGGCCTGAGAAACTGGAAGGGAGAAGTTGCCATCTATTGGAGTGGAGAATATCACAGGAAGAACAGGTTTAGGGGTGAGGGGAATTTCAGAGAGGGTTTTGGACATATTAAATTGAGATATCTAATTGGAGAGTTGAACTGGCAGTTGGATATAGGAATCCAGAGTTCAGGGGAGAGGTTGGAGATATATAACTGAGCATCATCAGAACATAGATGGTGTTTAAAGTCTATGAGATCATCTAGGGAATGGGAGAGAAGAGAACTTGGGTGGCATAAATGGGCAGTGTCACCAAACCAAAACGGCCAGTTGCCGTGATCTTGTCCACGAGGATAGACCTGCCATCCATCCAGATTATCCATGTTTACCAGTCAGGGCACATTCCGCCAGTGTGGGCAAGTCCTTGCCTGGCCTTTGGTTCTCTTTCTCCAGACATTTTTTGCAGACCCCACTTTCTTCTATTAATACCTTCCTACAGGCAGTTGCTTGGCTTACTGTTTTCTTTATTTTGGTTCTAAGAATGTGTTGGTTCTTTTGATTGGACTGAAGTGTTTTCCAAGCTTCCCCACCAGCGATCATAGGGGACTGTCATCCATCTCATGTCGGGGACATTTTTCTTTTTCTTACATTTTTCTAACCCAACATATGAAAAAGTGGAAAGAACCATACGGTGAACACCCGTGTTCCCACCACCTAGATTCCACAATGAGCGTTTTACGGTGTTTTTCTTATCACGTATCTGTTCGTCTACGTATCCCTCCATTCATCCGTCTTATTTTGTTTTTGATTCATTTCAAGGTTGCAAACATCTGCCTGCAGACTTCAACCCTAAACACTGCAGCGTGCATACCATTGCCTCAAGTTCAATTGCTTTTGATGTTTTTAGGTAAAATTTACATACAGTGAAATGCACAGAACTTATGTGTCTCAGTTGGTGAGTGCTGACGAATGTAGACACCTGGGTAATGCCAGCCCTACCTGACCAACCCCTGTCGCCCTTTGCAGATTAGCTAATTCCAGTGTCACCCTCTGGAGACACCTACCACTCTAATAGCAAATTCTTCCTCCTGACGTTGGCTTCCGTTCTCTTTTCTTTCCTCTGGCTCTGGGAACAGCCTGATCCTTTTGACTAGACCGAGGCATATCCAAGCTCCCAGCCAGCCATCTGGGCAGGCGGGAGTTCTCCCCTGGTTACATTTTAATCATTGCTCACTCAGAGGGTGACATCACAGCCATATAGAGAGTCATCTCTCTGTGGCCTTTGCCTTCTCATTCCGTCACTGCTCTAATCCTCAGATTCCTTCTCTCTTCGCTTTTGACCCATGAGCATCACCACTGAGGAAAGCTCATATGTCCGTCTTCCTCCCCCTCGCAGTGGTAGCGAAGCCTAGCATTTTATCGAGCACCGACCAAAGCACCACCTGTGTCTCCTCTCCCAGAAACCTCACGAAGTGATAGCCCCATTTACAGATGAGGAAACTGAGACTCAGAGACCTGGAGTCACTTGCCCAGTGCATGTGCCTGTCTGATCCCATCTCACGACTTGGGTCTGGGGGGGATTTACCTCCCGTGGCCTTTCCCCTTCCCAGGGCTCCTTGTCATGTGCTTTCCACCGGCTCTTTCCCACAGCCGTGGTGAAGAACCCACCCAACAACCTGTGGATCATCGCCGCGGTGCTGGCGCCCATCGCCGTGGTCACAGTCATCATCATCATCATCACTGCCGTGCTCTGCCGGAAGAACAAGAATGACTTCAAGCCGGACACCGTGATGAACCTGCCTCAGAGGGCGAAGGTACGCAGCGGAAGCAGGCGGAGAGGAGGAGCAGGGGGCCTGGCCTGCAGGGGTCCTGCCTGCCTTTTCTCTCTTGGCTTCGGAGACATAGCAAGTACCTTCAGAAACATCCGAACGAGTCATTTTCTTAAAGGAGACCCTTTACGTATTAATTTATGTGTTTGAATGTTTAAAAATGTATGGTAAGATACACATAACAAAGGCTATCGGTTTAACCATTTTTTTAAAATATATTTTGATTATGCTATTACAGTTGTCCCATTCCCCCCCTTTACTCCCCTCCACCCTGCACACCCCTTCCCACCCACATTCCCCCTCTTTAGTTCACGTCCATGGGTCATATATATAAGTTCTTCGGCTTCTATTGGTTTAACCATTTTTAAGTGTACAGTTCAGTGTTGATAAGTACAGTGACCTTGTTGTGCACCCCTTGCTTTTACAGTTAGGATGTGATAGCCGCCACTTATCTCGTGCTCACTCTTTGCCAAAAATGCTTCCAAGTGCTTTCTAGACAGCAGCTCAGTCCTCACGGCAGCCCTTTGAGGAAGGGCCCTTATTTTGCAGGTGAGGAAACTGAAGCACAGAAATCTAGATGGACCAAAAAGGAGCCTTGATCTAATCTGGCTCCCTCCGTTTACTAAGAAACGACTCCTTCAGATCGCACAGTTAGTAAGCAGCAGAACTGACAGTAGAATTGGGTCTCTTGCTCAAACATAGGGCTCTTTGAGGCACTGTAGACCGTTAGAATTTTCCTTCTTCACTGGCAGGAGAGTGGCTTACTCTCAAAGGCTGCCATGATGGACAAGCTGCAGAGCCCTGGCCAGTCAGCTGTCACATTCCAGGGGCTCCCGTGAAGCCTGGCCAGGAGCCCCATCCACTCTCACAGCCTCCACTGGTCGGCCCCAGTCACCTCTGGTGACTTGGAGGGGAATGGACTGAGAAAATTCCAAAGGCTCATTTTCCAGTCATGTAGCTCCCTCCATGATATTCCGTAAAAAAAAAAAAAAAAAAGCAATAATCTGTAATACCTGATGTTTAAATAATGCCTTACAATTTGCTGGGCTCTCCTAGGTCATGGTCAGAGAAGGTTTTATTATTTTATTGCTAAGAAACTTGAAGGAAAGAGAGACTGTGGGACTTGACCAAAATCATATAACTCTCAGCAGAGGGGTGACTCCAGCCTCTGTCTCAGGCTTTGGGATCTTTCTACTCCCGACACCTCTCTGATCCCTGAGCTTTGGCATGTAGAATCCTCTTGCAGCTCTGACCTCTGAACTTTGTCCATCTGTGCAGGAATGGAACGGTGACTGGAATTTCATGCTCACTGGAAGGCATGTCATGGACATCATTCTTGCTGGGAGTCACGTATGCCCATTCTCTCTGGGTGATCACCTCTCACTTCAGCAAAAGAAATTAAATGAATTTTATTGTTTATTAGATCAATTCACCTGTTGAGAAGCTGCAGCCTGATTAGACACTCTGTGTAGTAAACAGCCAACTCCCAAAGAATGTCGTTCTGTTTCTGTTGACACGAAGCCACCCGCTTCCCAGACACATTGCAATGTTGGTAGTTACCCAACCGGTGAAAAGTGAAACTGTTCCACGTGGGGGTATTTCGTTTCCATCCGAGCTTACTCACAACCTGAGCCTTTCAGACATAGAGGTGATCGCCAGATTCTAATTGCAGCCCAGTCCAGGAATGCAAAACATGCCATACTGAGGTCATAAATGCATCTTTGTGTTAAAGATTAAGCCAGAATTTTATTAATTTGCCAAGGTGAGTTGGCCAGCACTTGATTGCAGCATACCTTCTGGCTTGAAAGCTACCTGCGGCGGGAACAGATTCATGTTTGTGGGTTCTCATAGCCCTTTCTCATGTTCCTGCCTGGTGCATTGTGCTTCAGGAGGTACCTGGCTGGTGTTGGAAATCAAGCAACTTTATGTTGCACAAGACGACTGAATTCACTTGTGTGTGGTGCTGCTGGTTATTTTCTCCCTCAAGGAGGCTGGGCTACGTACTTTGATTGCCAAAGCCCTTTTTTTCACAGGAAACCAGCAGGGCGGAACTTTTGCTTACTGCATCCTCCTTCTTTGTGGTTTTCGAAAGGAAAGCCACCTGCATCACTTCTCAACACCTCTGTGTGTGAGCAGAATTCATTGAATGTCAAGGGACAAGGTGGAATGAAAAAGTTAGCTTTCACCACCAATCCATAGACCAGGAGGACGGTCTCCTGGCCTCCTGGGACATCACTGTCTTTAGAACGCAGACTGCAGTGCTGGGGACATCCTGGGATCCTGGCTGAGACTCAGTAAAAGACTTAACGTGCTAAAAGAAGGTGGGTGTGGCTGTCCTGGGAGCTGAGGCCAGGGCGTGCATGCCCACACCCTTCTTCAGAAACCAGGCACCACCTACAGGCCCAGTTACCACTGCTGTCAGCTGGGCTTCTGCAGGTCAAATGTCAGGAAGATGATAAATGCAGGAGGGCCAGGCAGTTCCCTCCTTTCCTCCTACTTCACTTCTCTTCACTCTTTGTCATTGAATTCACATCATTCTCCCTGTTGTTCTCTTCCTGTAATTGAAGAGAACGTGGCTCCCAGGAACAGACGATCTAATTGGGAATACCAATTAGAGCCATATCAGGATGCACACAGAGCCCGGAGAGCCTGCAGTGGTTGGCATGACTGTCTGCTCAGGACAAGCCAGTCACCTCCAAAGACACCCATGTTTGCTCTTTCTCACATCCTATCTGTTTGACCTGTAGGTAACCTCTTTCTGCCTCAATTTTTCCGTCTGTGAAAGGCGGATGATAGGTTGTGGTAAGGACTGAGTTACATAAACTACTTTGAGCTGTGCCTGGTATATGAGAAATGTTATCTACAAGTTGGCTTTTATCATTACAATGCCCTCTTCTTAAAATATCTGGGTGACATTTCTGCTTTTGAAATTATTCAAGATAATTTGATTGGACAGTTTTACAGAACTCACTGAAGCAACTATAAATACTTCATGACGATGTATTGATGGGGTTGGACGTCATTAGTTGTGTCTAAGTGAGCAAGTAATCAATCTCAGGCAGTTTTCAAGTTGGAGGTTGACCAACCACTACCCAGTCAGTCAGAAGAGTAAGGGACCAGTCTTGAGTCTCTGACCACTTGGCTGCGTGACCTTGGGCAAGTCACTGAACCTCTAAGCCTTTGTGTCCTTACCTGTGAAATGGAGTCTCTGGTGTTTGCCCTGCTTGCCTCGCGGGGTTGCTGTGAAGACGAAATGAGGTGTTCCCGTTTTGCGGGCTCTAAGTACTGAACACATGCAGAGACTGTGTTACCCATCCTCAACCCAGCCCCTGAAGTACCTGGCAGGAAACTTCATCCCTATGTGAAGGGTGAGGAGCCAAAAGCAGAGAGAGTTGGAGGTGGGCCAGGAGGCCAGAACCAGCTTGTTCTCCTCACTAGGTTCTTGGAAAGTCTTAGCTGCCATTGGAGACTCCCAGTGCCTCACTGAGCTGCTAGGAGTCTCAGCACAGAAGCAAGGCCAAGTACGGTAGGAGCTGCCCAACCAAGATGGCAGGCAGCAGAAGGAAAGGAGAGGCCATGGGAAGAATCATCAGCAGAGGTTAGGTGTTCTGGCTCTGGCTCCATGGGTCAGCTGTGTGAGCTCAGGAAGTTGCTTAACCTCTCTGAACCTCAGTTTCTTCATCTTAACCTCTCTGAACCTCAGTTTCTTCATCTTCATCTTCCTAATAATACCTACCCCCTTGATCGGTAGTGAGGATGAAACGGCAAGCTTATGTAATGTGTTTGGTACTGCACCAGTGAAATCAAGTGAAGCCGCAGCTGTGAGGCCCTTGATGGTAGGGGGCCAGTTACATTCCTCTTTGTATCTCAGCACCAAGCACAGTCCCTGACACAAGCCACTGCTCGATAACTATAGTTGGAACAAAATCAAACAGGATAATGAGGAGCTTGGGGTATTGTGGAAAAGGGGTCAGCAGGAGATGAGGCTGGGCAGGTGGGTTCAGCCGGAATTTGAAGGGCCTTGAATGCCTTGCTGTAGAGATTAGGAGTCATAAATCATTTCTAATGACCTGATATGGTTTAAGGGAAATACTGGGTTGGCCAGTAGTTGGCTCTAGTAGTGCTTAGCCATCTTTAACTTCCTTCAAAACGGTTTTGTTAGATTGTAGTGTGACAGCCATCACATCAGGGTGCATTAAAAAAACATCAAAATTAGTGAATTTTTGTGTAGCCATGTTAATATTGAAGATGGAAGAAAATAAGCAACATTTTCTGCATATAATGCTTTATTATTTCAAGAAAGGTAAAAATGCAACTGAAATGCAAAAAAAAAAAAGAATTGTGTGAGATTTTACCAGTTGGGCCACTGTCCTCGACTATTCAGTCTAGGTGGAGCCTTCCTGTTATATTTCTCAACTCAAGTAGCTGCTGAAGGAAGAGCTTCTAGTCATACCGAGTTCTGATAGAACCCAAATGGTGGAGGTTGGTTTCATCCCTACATTTTCTTGAGGAGAAGCACTGATGTCCATTTCACCTGGACTGAGATTTAGGAGCAAGGAAAATAATATTGACTAATATCGACTGAACACTTACTATGTGCCAGGCACTTAGCCAAATGCTGGGCTTGGGTTTACTTATTTAATCCACACAGCGTCCCTTCGAAGATGGTTGACTATCACTCTCACATCCATACACGTTGTATCCTGTTTACACTATTATGATCTCCATTTCACCAATGAGGAAGCTGGTGTGCAAGGCGTTTCAGTAACTTATCCATGGTCACCCAGCTAGCAAGTGGGAGAGCCAGGATTTAAATAAGCCCGGGCGGTCTGATTTTGGAGCCGTTGCTACTAACCACCCTGTGGTCCTGCCTCAGACCTGTACTGTGCTGCTTTGGGGTGTAGAGCAGAATAGAGACACTCCCAGGAACTGTTTCAACAAGCCTCTTGGTTTTTCATTGCTCCATTAATAAATGTCTGTTGGGTTTTGCTCACAGCTGCCCTATTCACTTGGGATTTCAGACATTGTACAGTGAAAGCCTTGCTAATTTCTCAGTAATGAACTATAGGAGAGCCAACTGGCTTAGGGGAGAGTCTGGATGACATAGTGATTCCGTAAGTTTCATGTGGTGGCATGTTTCTTTCCCTCTGTTTTCAGAGCCGTGATTCCCCTTTAATACTCAGGGTAGTAGAGGTGAAGCAGATAGGATTACCTTCATTTCTCAGATGAGAAAATTGAGGTTCAGTGTTCAAGTGACTTGGCAAAGTCTCACATCCATTATTGCACAGGAGTTAAGGGATGACAGAACATTCCTAGGTAGGAGAGGATACAGGACCTATTTAATGTACCAGTGAACAGTTTCTAATTAGCCGTATCTGGAGACTTAAAACTAGTGGTCTGCATGAAGTTTGTTCTTACATACATGTTTTGCTTCTTGCTTTCACTATTCATTTTTCTGAATAAGTCTTATCTATAGAGATTCTGAAGGTAGGTGGAATTAACATGGAATCTGATTTTGCAGAGACAGAGTATGATGGAGACGAGAAAACTCCTATTTATCAGAAAGCTAAGCATGGTCCTGACACCTGCATTTTCCTGCCTGCCTTCTCTCAAAGCCGTGATTAGAGTCACACTGTACCAGAAAGACGACTGTGCGTCTCTTTCCTCTTTGCAGCCTGTGCAAGGCTTTGATTACGCCAAACAGCACCTGGGCCAGCAAGGGGCGGACGAGGAGGTCATCCCCGTGACCCAGGAGACGGTGGTCCTCCCACTGCCCGTCAGAGATGCTCCGGCCTCGCAGGAAAGGGATGTCGCCCAGGATGGAAGCACCATCAAGACGGCCAAGTCCACCGAAACCAGAAAGAGGTACGCAGGGGGCCCACTTCTGCCTCTCCGAGTTAGCAGGAGAAGTAATTAATGGTGAGAGGAGCCAGTGGTCTCAAGTTAATTCCACTGTTCTCTGCGAAAATTCCCCTTCCTGCTCACTGTGAATATTTGGAAAGGAGACCAAAGGAGATGAGGAGAGTCACACCACCTCCTTCTCGTGAGCCACTCTTCGTAAGGTTTTCTATCGCAGACCGACCACAGCAGTGGGGACTTGGCTCTTACATTTATGATAATGAATTTGGCACTGACATCGCACGTACATATTCTAACTTATCTTAAAAGTGGTTCTTTTGATAGCACGTGTAGTTGTATTTTATCTGGCAGTTCCTCAGTGGCATATGATTTTAGTTCAAAACCATTTATTGAGTTTTTACTGTGAACACAGTACGTTGACACTGTGCCAACATATAGGAAGGACTGCAAAGGGGTTTGAGATCCATCCCCGACCCCAAAGATCTCATGCTGGAGAGACAGAGGGAGAAATAGCTGGAATATAAAGCATGACGTGCGGGCACCCGCAGTGGAATCTGAACAAAGTGCTGTGGGAAAGAGAGGCAGAGGAACTTCCCTCTGGTGAGGAGGCTGTGTTTTAGCTGGGCCTTGAAGGGTGAGAGGGGCATCAATAAGTGGGAAGAGATAAAGGCATCCAGTCCGAGAGAGTGGGGAGAGAGAAGGGACAGGCACATTCACTTAGTGGTGAGTGTCCCTGGAGTTTACAGTTCCCAGGGACTGGGATGTAGTGAAGGATTACAGCAGAAGATAGATTAAAATTGTGGAGGGTTTTAACTTCCAGACTAAGGAGTTTGACCTTTACATTCTGGCCAATGGGAAGCCACCGTAAGTTCTTCAGGAAGACAGTAATGTCCAGCCTATACTTTAGAAAGATGACTCAGGTGGTAATGCTGAAGATAGATGGGAGAGGTTAGGGCAGGAGATTCATTATCTTATTGTAAAGACTTAGCAATGGCCTTATAAAGAGGTAATGACCGCTATGGGAAGCCCTGTTGGCCGGCTAAACCGACTCCCATTGCCAGCCCCCTTCTCCCTGGCCTCGAGACTGCAACGGCTGGAAAAGCTACACCCTTCCAGCCACCTTCCCTCTTTCCTTCCCTTCACCTAACAGATATGTATTGATTGTTTGTTGTTTATCAGGCACTGGGGATACTGCAGTGAACAAGACAGATGTCCTGCTCTCCTGGGGCTTACAGTCTGGTAGGGAGAGATAGACAATAAACAAACAGAGAAATAGACAGATAGTAGGCCAAGTGGTGATGAGTGTGAAGAACACCGAAGCATGGTGAGGGGATAGAGAGCTAGAGGGGGGGAAGGTGGTGCTATCTTAGCAGGAAGCCAGGGAAGGCCTCTCTGTTAGAGTGACATTTGAGAAAGACCAACTGAAATGATGTATAAGCCTCCAGACTATCTAGAGGAAGCTGGAACAGTATGTGCAAACCCCCGAGGTGGGTACTTTTGACTTGCACAAAGAAGAGCAGGAAGACCAAAGAGGCTGGTACAAGCCTCAGAGGAAGTGCTCTCAGACGAGTCAGAGAAGTTGCCCGAACTTTGATCCTGTCCGACCTCTTTTTAGACCAAAGTCAGGACTTGGAATTTGTTGTAAATGAAGATCAGAAGTCATTGGAGGGTTTTGGGAAGAACAGTGACATAATGTGACTTGGTGGGTTAAAGGCTCACTCTGGCTGCTGTGTGGAAAACAGACTATGGAGAAACAGAGTAGGAGCCGGGAGCCCTGTGAGGCGGCTATTTTAGTCCAGTTGAGAGATGGTGGTGTGAGACATGATTGGATTCTAGAGACGTTTAGAAGGAAGAGCTGACGAGATTTGCTGATAGCTTATTGTAGCGGAATGAATTTGCCATGTACTATGTGGGAGAAGACTTTGTAGGGGACAATCAAGAGTTTACATGTGAAGTCTGAGATGCCCATTGGGCATGCAAGTGGAGATGCTGAGAACTCAGCTAAGCACATGAGTCTAGAGTTCAGAGGAGAGGTTCAGGGTGGAAATGAGAATGTAGCAGTGGTCAGTGTGTACGTATGTGAAGCCTAGAGACTGGATGGGATCACCTACCGAAGCATAAATAGAGAAAAGGCCTGAGAACCGACCCCTGGGGCATTGCAGTGATTACAGGCCCAGATGATGAAAAGTAATCAGCAAAGGGAGCCAAAAAGTGTCAGGGAGAAAGGCCTGAGAAGAACAAAGCAAGAGCGGAAGCTTAGAAGCCAAGAAAACGGAGTAGTTTGAGGAGAAAGGGAAGATGGTCTGGATCAAATACTCAAGCTTTTGTATTGGAGTCAAGAGCAGGGCTATGTGTGTCTTCCCCAGGCGTTCTTGCTACCTCAGAAAGAGGCACAGAGAAACAGAGGGTTGGATTTCAGAGGGCTGTGTCAGAAAGGAGGTTGAAGGCATGTGGATTAGTTACCTATTGCTGCATAACAAACCACTCCAAAGCTTGGCAGCTCAACCCAACAACCGTCTACTGAGCTCAGGATTTTTGTGGGACAGAGTTTAGGCTGAGCCCAGTTGGGTGGTGGTTCTGGTCTGAGGTAGGCTTGGCTGAGCTCAGCTGGGGTCGCTCACGCATCTGCAGTCAGGTGGTAATCGGGTGGGCTGCCTTGTCTGGGGTGGCATGTGGTCCCCCACCCGCCAGCAGGCTGGCCCTGGCCTTCTCACAGGGTGGTTCCAGGGTTCCAAGGATATCAAGAAAAGCCCCAAAGGGCAAGCACCTCTCAAGTCTCTGCTGTTGCATATTTGCTACTGTCTTGTTGGCCAAAACAAGACACAGGGTCAAGTCCAGAGTGAGTGTAGGAAGGAACTACTCAGAGCTTGGTTATAGGGAGGTGTGGACAAATTGGGACCATTGCTTCAACTGTCCACCCAACAAGGGGGATCCTAAGCAGGACAGAATCCAAGCATTCAGAGAAACATATATCTATTCTTGCAATAGTTGATTTATCTGAGTTGACTGGCAAATAGTATTACCTACAATAATTATTCTCATTACACTTTTTGCCAGATACAATGAAAGCATGTTAACAATTTATTACCTATTTAGAGGACAACACAAAGGAATAAATAGAATTACTAAAATTAGGATATTAGTACTGCCAGGAAGAAGAAAAATTCTTCTCTACCCATTCTAGTTGAGTGGTGTAAATTGTATAAAGGCTTCTTTTAAAAAAAAAACAACTTTTTTAGACCCAGCATTTCTTTTTTTTTATTTTAAGAGTTTATTTCAAGCATTTCTTCTTGAATTAGCAAGAAGTCTACTCTTGCTAACAAAATGTAATTACCTCCAGATTTTTATTAATAAATACTAGTTTATGAAATAAATACAAATAAAGAAAACGATATGTACATTGCTGAGTGATTTCTGAATTTGCTTCATGATTTTACCATAAAGATATAATTTTGCTAAGGTCTGGCTCTATCATCGCCAAAGGGAAAATTTCACCTCTGTTCAAGTACAGCCAACCATGGGAGTCTGATCAGTTGGGAAAATTTTAAGATCCCAGACCCAAGAGCAAACTCCTCATGCATGTGTGTTTCTGACTTTCCCATCTTGCCACATCAGCTTCCTCATTCCTATGAGATCAGGACTGCATGACCTTTCAGAATGGGCCTGTCAGATGATCCAAAAAGTTTTGCAAGTGAAAAATAGGGGAAACCAGTGATTTGGTGGTCATTAAGATATGTCAATATTCAAAAACTGTTCTAAAAGTGAAGGAAAATGAGTGTTCAGCCACTTGCAGACAACCAGACAGACATTGTGGGTCCTTTGCCTTATGTAGGCTCTGATGATGCTATTTTGTTGGTTCACAATTGGGATTAAGGGGCAAGGGTGGAAAATCAACCATTCACAATGGTTACTTCAATGCCGTGATTGGCCATAATTGTTCAGCAATTGATTCATCCTCACTGTGAGATTATTCTTCCAGTTTTCATGGACACCCACATCCTCAGAATGGAGGCTATTGAGTTCAGTATCCCAAAACTGCCACCTCATAGGTGACATGGTCTTGCTTTCAAAAACATCTTTGTGACTGTCATATGACTGGACACACGTACACGTACAAATCTCACTCTCTGTTTTGACCAGAAATTTTGAGTTGATGGCTCCATATAAACCTGCCTACAAGCTGACGCAAAGAGTAAAGCAGAGTACTTTAGTTTTCTCTCCAAAAATCTGCTCGCTCACACCTTTCCTTGAAGTAAGAGAAACAACCAGGAAATTGTTTCAGGATCAAATGAGGGAAAGGGTATGCAAATGCTGTGAAAACCATGCAGTAACCTGTGAATGTAAAATAGATTACAAGAAGCCTTTCCCTTCCCTTTCCATGGGACCTCACCGAGAGCCTCTTGGTCCCAATAAAGCCAGTTGGAAGAGTATGTGCCATTAACTATGAGCTTCTGAAAACAACCAAAGGACACATATCCTCCCTGTGTATGTGTATTTGTACACCCAGTATTCTGCAGTCAAATAGCTGAAGAATAAATGAAATATATGCCATAAGTTAATATCTGATCCATATGTTCTCAAACTTATTCTTTACATTACTAGCTTTATAGGAAATTAAGAGATTTTCATGGTGAAAGAGATCTGTAGCGAAATAAGCTGGGAAATGCTGAATTAAACAAAACGGGATGAGTCTCTTTATGACAGGACCGATCTGAGCCTTTGATGTGTTCATGTGCATTAGGAATATCCAAAGAAGGGATATAGCGAACAGCACTTCCCTAATGTACTTGTGTGCGGGACTTTGGTAAGGAACATCTCACGTGGCCCCAGTGGTCTGCTCTTGGCAGACTCTGCCTTATCCCATCGCTGTAAGTGGGCACTATCATTGTTCATGATTTTTAGGGTACTAAAGTGCATGGAAGTGTACAGCATGAGAATTCTAAATTCCCAGAGGATGATGAGGGAGGAGGAGGAAGAGGAGCATCCACTAGGTCAAGTGCTGCATTTCATTCCAGTAAATTTCCTTTGTAAGGGCCAATGCCATTAGGTTCTGGATCTGGACAGTTGACAATAGACGAACGAGGGCTTTGATGAGATCTCGGCATCTGCCTCCTCGTTGTCTCCCACAGAGGAGAAGGCAGTTGGTCTTAGGCTCAGCCCACCCAAGGCTGGCATGGTCTCAGGCCCGAGGGAACAGGAACTCAGCAGGGGCTCTCCAGAGCCCAGTTTCCCACCGGGTTCCAGAAGGCCAGAGTCCAGCCCCTGAGGAGGGCAAGAAGACCCCGTGGTTTACCCTGTCTAAAGATCTGCCTCAGTTGGGACACTGTAAGAGAGACAGTAAAGGGAAGGTGCTCTGGCATGTGGAGAAAGTCCCCACCAGAGCTGATGTGCCACCTCCCAACTCTGCCCTGGACAGAATACTTCACCTCCTTGAACTTCATATTTCTCACTAGCTAAATAAGGGTGACAATCACCAAATCTGTGGATTGTCATAGTGATTCCTCAACAGTTTCAAAAGCATTCAGCATTGTCCTTGGCCCCTAGTATTATAGTTGCTCCTGATGCAGAGCTCTTGAAGAGAATGGGTGGTGTTAGTTTCTCTCTGTATCTGTACAACGCCCAGTACAGAGATGGTGCACATAAAGTATTTTCTGAATGAATTAATAGCTCAATCGATAGTTCAAATGAAAGTGGTTAGCAATTAGCAGAGTTAAGAATGTGTGTGTGTGTGTGTGTGTGAGAGAGAGAGAGAGAGAGAAAGAGAGAGAGAGAGAGAGAGACCTTGACAGTGGAGTGACTTCATCTTTAGTAGTCAAGGTATATCTTGTAAAGAGTAGCCTGAGAGAACCGTGATTCATACTTGTCCCTAAAGATGCCGTGTGAATCAAATATTCTGCAACAGTCTCCAAAGTGCTGTGCTCTAATAAGAGGGCATGCTTAAAACGCCATCACCACCGTTTCCATAGTCACCGGGGGTTAATGAAAAGGAACTGAGAGCCGCACTCACTGAACTTTTCTGCACAGCTAAAGGCCAGTCAGGGCACTTCAGAACAACTAGCTACTTAACCCGTGCTGTAGTACGGATTTCTTTTTTAAATTTCTGAGTCACTTCTTCTTTGTGGATAAAACCAGAATAAAAGGCTACAGACATAAACTGTGCAAATAAAATAACCTTGAGAAGAGGCTGCTCTGGTCGGAACTTACCATCTCCCTGTTGCTATGGTTACCTCCAGCAGGTCGCCCAGTGAGAACGGCTCTATCATCAGCAACGAATCAGGGAAGCCCAGCTCGGGGAGGCGCTCGCCCCAGAATGTAATGGCACAGCAGAAAGTGACAAAGGAGGAGGCACGGAAGAGAAATGGTGAGAAGCCTTCCCTGCCAAGCACCACCCCCGAGCCCGTCCCACGCACCCGTGCACACAGGCGTGCACGTGCTCACACCCACCAGTGTACTTTCACCCTAAGTTCTTCTTTCTGTTGCGTCCTACAAAGGCCAGGAGTCAGCTTCCTACCTGCCTGTTAGGTACCAGCTTAACCCCCTCTCTGAATTATTCTGCCCCCTGTTCTTATGGAATCATGCAGGGCCTTAAAAAACTATGCAGAATGAACTGATGTTTGCTTAGAAGTTTTTCTAATTCTGGGGTGAATCGACAATTCTCACACCAGGTCCGCTGGGGCGGCAGGTCTCTGAAATGCTGCCTGTCTTGGAGATTCCCCTCCTTTTTTTGCCCCGACTCCCTGATACACGTCAGTGGTTCAGTCTAGGCCACTGAGTCCAGATGTTTCAAATGCACCTCTCCCGGGAAAAACAGCACAGTAATAAATCTGCCATTGTACACATCAGCCTATGCTTCTGCCTTTATTCTCCAGAGAAACTTAACTTTGAGTGTCTCAAACAGATCTCCCTCCTTATAAAGGTTTGGTGTTAGGGTTTGTTGATAGTCCTTGGAGCCACATGGCTGCGGCACCATCTGCAGCTCACATCTGTCGGACACCTGTGCAGCCTCCCTGTCCTCCTGGTCCCACCTGTATTCTGGTCTGCCTCTCCACTGGGTCCTTCTGTGGAACCTACACTTGTCCTTTCTTATCAAAGGGCTCCACTTTGTCATAATGCTAGGTTAGAGTTCACCGATAAAAGTCAGTAGTGTATTTTATTGGTATGGAAGGTGAATGGAAGGAAGGAAGGAAATAACACTGAATGGAATTGTGGAGAAAACAAAAAGGCCTCATATTATCAGCTTGCAAAAGGCATTTGTAACTGTGGCCTCTGAGAGTGGACTATTCTCTTGGTATGAAATATTCAGAGAATGTTGTTTTGTGTCTCTGTATCCATTCTAGAGGTTAGAGTTACTAAGGTTAATTAACAAATGTTCACGTACCAGGCTGCTGTTCTAAAACTTGTTTCCCACCAGTTTTGTTGCATTTGTAGCTTCTGATATTCCACTTTTGTGAAAATAGGAACTCTAAAATGGGAAAACACTATCCCGCCAGCAGTGTGGCTGGGGTGGGTCCTTGTAGCTCAGTGGCCTCATTAGTTACCACAGGTGCAAGGCCAGTTTGGAGTCTGTTCCAGGATGGTGTTTAAATATAAGCCGGGAAGAGAGATGTGAGAGCTAGGGTTTGGAAAGCAAAAGGATTTGGAAAATTTTCAACCAAATACAGACTTCTGAATTACTTCAACTTCTCAATTAAAACCAATATCACCTTGGAAAAGGTGTTTTCCAGGAAAAGAGTTAAAAATGAGTGCCAGATGAGAGCATAATGCATGTATTTAAATCTTCAGTCGTTGGAGAGCAAAAACTTCTATAAACCCTTACGTGTGTACCTTCCTTTAAGTCACTGAGAGATTTCCCTGCCAAGGCTCAGAAGCTCATCAGACCTTGCCTGCCAACAGTCACGGGGTGGGCCGGCCCAGAGGAGAAGTGCCGCCTTCTTAGCAGGGGCTCTTGGGGATGTGTCAGAGATATTAGTTCAAAACCCGTTCCAGTGTTAATTCTTTCTCTACCTTCCCAATGAGACGGAGACTGGCCTATTATCTGATGAACAACACCAGAGGGCAGTGATGCTAGTTGTATGTTGTCTCTGAGCGTTCATGGAAATTCCAGAGAGAAAGAGTGTGCTTCGTGTAAGAAGCAGTTTCTGCCTCAGATGGGTGAGCTCTGCCCACACGTGCCAGTTTAAACATGCAGAAATGAAATCTCCCTTCCCAGCCTAGTTTGCAGAAGTTCAAACCAACAGTGGAACTCAGACACAGCCGACCGGGATGTTGGTGTTGACCGGAATGATGGTTTGCAGGTTAAGTGTGGCCTTTTTGTTTAGCCTCCTCGCCTGCTTTTTCTTTAGGGCCTAATTATGCATTAAAGATTCCCATGAACCTGCTGCACTCACATAACATTTCAGTATTCATGTTTAATGTAATGTCCTTTCACGTATTTTTTACATATAGTCCTTTTTGGCGGCGGGGGGAGGATAACTAATCATTTTTCTCTTAAACCTAAAGGAATTATTGTGCAAATCTGAATGTGATTATTTTGAGAGTGAGAATGAAAAAGAACTGTAGTCTGTACAGTTTCCAGAGTATTCTTTTCTTTCTCCTTCCAGTTAGGCTCCTCCCCTTACCCTGTCCAGGGGGCATGGAGTGAGGGTGTCACGACCCAGAAACAATAAAAATGTTAATGCCGCCTCTTCATCTGAGGGTTTGGCCATAGCACATCTGCCTGTTCACCTGCTCTGCAGGCACTCACATTTCCTTTCCAAGCCAGGAAATTGTAGCCGTTCCTTTAGTCATCATTTACTCAGCAAACACTTATGGAAAGCCAGCTACCTATGAGGCATTAGTAAAGGCAGTGGGCACTGCCTTTAATCAGATGGGCAGGAATGGAGCTTATGTTCTCGTGGCAGGGCCGGGGCAGGTTAAACCAGTACACCGACCAATAGTACCAGGTGCTCTGAAGAAAATGTAACGGGGGGATGATGCAGGTTATTTTAGATTGGTAGGTAAGGAAAGTCTTTTCCAAGCTGCAACTTTGAAAAATAAGGAACTAGGCATGTAAAGATCTGGGGAAAGGGCTTTCTGAGCAGAGGGAACAGCTAATGCAAAATCCTGGGGGTGGGAACAAGCCTGACGTGTTCAAGTGGGCTGTTGTAGCTGGAGCAGAGGGGACAGAGGGGAGAGGCAGGACAGGAACTCAGCCAGGTGGCCAGGACCAGACTGTACAGAACCTTGGTAGCCACACTAAAGACTCTGGGCTTTATTCTGAGAGACATGAAGCCTTCAGAGGGTTCAGATCAAAGGAGTACTGTGATTGGGTGGCCTTTTGAGAAGATAACTTGTCCTGTGTGCTGGTGGAGTGGGTATTTTAGGGGCAAGAGCACAGGAGTGGAAGCTGGGAGGAGAGGGGTTGTTTAGGAGGTGTCTTAGTTACTTGTTGCTGCGTAACAAATTACCCCAACCCCTAGTGACCAAACGACAATCTATATGATGTCGCACAACATCTGTGGGTCAGGAATTCAGGAGTGGCTTAGCTGCGTGGCTTTGGTCAGAATTTCATGAGGTCACAGTCTGGGCTACAGTTATCTAAAGGCTTGGCTGGGCCTGTGGGAGCCACTTGCAAGGGGGCTTATTGATGACTCTTGGCAGGAGTCTCGGTTTCCTGCCCCGTGGACCTCTCCATAGGGCTGCTTGAGTGTCCTTATCACATGGCAGCTGCTTTTTCCTGGACTAAGTGATCCCAGAGAGAGCAAGGTGGAAGCCACAATGCTGTTTGGTGACCTCACCATAGAAGTAACACACTGTCATTTCTGTAGTTTCCTTTCGGTCACACAGGTCAGTGCTGTTACTGTATCTGTGACTAGCAGGAGGTGAAAATTCCTGGGTGCCATTCTGCAGGCTGGCTCCCACAGGTGGCTTTCATTGCAGGTGTCCAGGTGGGAGATAACGGTGCCCAGCAAAACTCGACTCTAAAAACATATGCATCTGGCAACTTGTCTGAAGAGAGATTGTCCTCTGTCATTTGGCTGCTATTTGCAAATAAGCCCACAGAACCACAAAAATACTCCAGTTATAGCCACTGTTAGACTCTGAGGTGTTCTAGCCACACTGTGAGGTAGCAATTTACTTGGCTTAATTTGACAGATCCTCTGTGATTATGATAAGTGACAGAATGCCACAAACTATGTGTTTCTCAATAATTTAAATAACATTCCAATCTCTCGAGCAGACAGGAGGAAAGATAAATATACTGCTCTTACATTCATATTTTAATGACGCCTATTTTGCTCCTAAATTGCTTACTGGTTTAGTTATTTGAACAGGCTTCATTTATCTCTCGCTGAGCCACACTCAATAAACTGTCATTCTTATAGTTACTTAATGGGACTCTGCTTTAGGGACAACTAAATCAGCAAGGTATCCTGGGCCCTGGAACTTCTTCCGTCCGCTTGGTTCTGAAGTTCAAGGCAGGCTGGCGTCTTTCAGCAGTCATGGTAGAATTACCTGTCAGGAGCGAGAACTCATTTAAAAGAGCGTAGGTGAAAATGGCTCTATTTAATTAGGGGAGTTGTCTGTAGCTTTAAATTCATTTCTCTGGTGGTGATTTCTTAGCTTTCTTTTGTTTTAGACAAATGAACGAAACTAACACCCAAAGCACTGAGAAGCAGCCTTTAGAAAAATAGTGAAGTGTCAGCCACAATTACTGTGGCTGGTTGACCTGGGAAGACTTGTCACCTTGAGATTGTGCAAAAATGGGTAGCTTTGGTGGCAGAGACTGAACTGAATGCTGTCATTCTGTAGTATTGACTGTAGTATTTTAAGAAGAATTCCAGTTTTGACCAAATTGCATTTTTTTTCCATCGCTGACTCAAACATGGCTGACTCAAATTTTTTACTTTTTTTTTAAAGCGTTTGTCACAGTTTTGAAAGAATGGTTTTTACTATTTAAATTCAAACGTAGAAAATTCCTTTCTACCCATTGATGACACAGTGAAGGAGTGAATGGTGTAGATCTTAAATTTCAAAGGAAGACACGAGCAGCAGTGAGCCCCTGGCACAAAGCCAGTTGTTACTGCGGTCATTTTGAGTAATGTCCTTAGACTGTGAGCGTTACACATAAATTCCCCCACGATCCCGCAGCTCCCCTGCAACCATAAAACTGATGTTTATTTGTGCTTTAGTGCCAGCAAGTGACGAAGAGGAAGGAGCAGTTCTTTTTGACAACTCCGGCAAGGTAGCTGCCGACCCTTTTGACACGTCTTCTGGATCTGTGCAGCTGATCGCCATAAAACCCACGGCCCTCCCCGTGGTGCACCCCACCTCGGACCGGAGCCAGGAGGCGACCGTGCTCAATGGCGAGGTGAGCACCTGAGGACCCAGAGCGGGAGAGAGCCAGGGCAGCCAGGAGCACCACCTGGGAATACTGGGCCAGGTTGCCTCCAGGTATATAGGGCTCCACCAGTCATTTTTCCCTCTGTGTGTACAGGCCTCAGAGGAATGCATCAGGACACAGGTCACCCCAAATGAGTTTGTGGGGTGATGTTTTCAGAGCATTTTTTAGCTTCACTAGAAAGCCCAGCGGGAGCCTTTTTAAAAACTGGAGTTATGAGAGAAACGTCAGAAACTCTTCCCCACCACTTACACACAGTCTTCTACCTTTCTTGCTAACACTCCTGCACCGGGCATCATGGGAGGTCCGTTGTAGCGGGGATGCAAGGGCTTAAAGTGTGTGGGAACTGGAGAAGATACTGTCTCTTGGACAGGGCCGTGGCCTACTACAGAGGCTTTGAAATGACTTTTACTCCTTCGTGCAAGCTTCAGACAATCCTTTGACTGCTTTAAGAATGATATCTGTAGATATCATGGGGTGATAAATTTTCCTAAGGATCTGAAAATATAATGTTCATGGAGAATAATGATTTCACTGAGAAAAACAGATGGATGAATAGAAGGATAGATGGGTGGGTAATGGATGGGTAGGTGGATGGATGGATGGATAGATGGATAGATAGAGGCAGATTGGGGAGAGCAAGAGAGCAAGCCAACTAAATATCTGCCGTTTCTCCATCTTCTACAGCAGAATGGTCAGTGGGCTAAAGATGTTTATGAGCCTTTAAGACATGCATATGCAACCTACATGTGAACATTCACATTACACATGTGCACACATAAACATACTTAAGTAAACTGAAGCCAGAGGGGGTCAAGCAGCCTGCTCAAAGTCACCCTGCAGGTCGTTGTGACATACGTGATGTTCAGGTCCCCTGGCTTCCGGTCCAGTGCCCCTTCCCTCTCTTTGACTTACTGTGGCCCGGCCATGAAAAATAGCGTTGTACTTAAAAGAGCTGTAACTCTCAAGCCACGCTGCAAGGATTGGAATCCCAGCTCTTCTCCTTACTATCTGTTTGACCTTAGGCAGGTTAGTTCATTTCTCTGTGCCTCAGTATCTCCACCTGTAAAATGGGGCTGTTGTAAGGATCACAACACTTATAATAGTGCAAAACATTTATAATAGTGCCTAGCATTCAACAAGCACGTCCTCTTCCTCCTCCTCCTCATCACCATCAATTAGTCAGCCAGGGAGCAAGGATTCATGGACCATGTACTTTGTGCCCCTCCTACATGTTTTCTCAAAGCCAATCACACCCACTGAATCTTTCCTGAGGCACACTTCTGTCACCAGACATGCAAGCCCAGTGATTACAGTCTCTGAGGTTGTCACTAATGCTCTGGGAACTGCTCTTGATTAGGGCCCTCTGCCCAGGTATGGACCCAGGTAATGGCTGCCACGCCTGAATCTTTCTATCCCAGCTTAGTGATATGAATGTCACAAATTCCAAATCTCCACTAAATTCAATTTACTGCTCCCTTTTCCTGTCAAGCCCATCACCCTGTCACAGAAGGAGAAGAGATGAGCATTTTCTCTGTCTAGAAGTGGATGCCTGTTACCTGTTGGTAGTTAGAGGAACGGACCTTACTGGCGTAATGGTGGGCAAAGAGCCCTGAACAGTTCTCTGTAATTTGTGGCCTTGTGGATTTTAGGGCAAATTGTCTTACAACTTTCCCCTTTCTTCTCTTCTGGGTGCCTTGCCTTGGGGAAGAAAGCACAGCCCCAAAGCCATACATTTTTCTTTTATGCATTACAGGAAATCCTTGTAAAGATTATCTTAAAGAAAACATAACATAGAAAGTTCAGCAAATAAGAGAAAAATCACTGTAATTTCACTACCCTAATATATCTCCTGTTTTTGTTTTTGCACCTTCTCTTCAAGCTTTTGATCAAACTCATCGATATTTTAGAGTCTCGCCATAGCACAGCAGCTTTCCATCTTGTGCAGTAGGCCTTTGCTGGGCTGCCGTTGTCTTATTGATGACCACTGCTAATGGCTTCACTGCCAAGGTGTGCCATCGGTTTGAAAACTCGGTGTTCAGACCTTCTGGGTGTCTTTTGGTTTTGGTTTTAGTTATTATGAATAACACTTCAATGCATAATTTCATGCATGACTTTTAAAACCTTTTTATTTTGAAATAGTTTCAGACTTTAGTAATAGGAATAGTACAGAGTTCCTATACACTCTTTACCTACCGGCCCTAATGTTAACATCTTTCAGAGCCATAGAATAATGACCAAGTCAGAGTTGTCATACAGGGACCAGCAGGGTTTAGGTGGGATTAAGGCCCACACCACAAAGCTAAACGCGTGGACTCAGGCCTAGGTCTGAGCAGACTCAGGGAGATCAGAGAGAAGGAGGCCTTGATGGAAGGTCCCAGGTGACCAAGGTGAGTGCCAGATTCCACGTTTGTGGACCACTGTTGTGGGCTGGTCTTGACCTGGGTCCCAGTTGGGTCTGGCTGGCTCAAAGGCCCAGACATGAAGCCTGGGATAAGTTTTCCTGAAGTTGTGACCTTCTGATGGAAGCCTCCTGCCTGACGGCTGTCAGCGACAGGTGTGGGCCTGAGACTCTCTCTCTCCCCAGGTGAACAAGGCGCTGAAGCAGAAGTCAGACATCGAGCACTATCGGAACAAGCTGCGCCTCAAAGCCAAGAGGAAGGGATATTACGATTTTCCTGCAGTAGAGACAAATAAGGCTCAGACGGAAAGAAAGAAGATTTATGAAAAAGCCCAGAAGGAAATCGAGCACGTGTTGGATCCAGACCCGGAACTGTGTGCCCCCTTCGCTGAGTCTAAAAACAGGTGCGGGCTGCAAGGGAATTCTCTGAAGGTCGCCATGGCATTGGCGGGATGAGGGGTAGGGGGTGCCTTGGGTGATACAGTCCTGGTCCCTTTATCTGTTACCAGAAGACTGCTTCATCTTTGAAGGCTGCTGAGCCAAACCATGCTGTTCTGTGCAAACACATGCTCCATAATGAGTCTGGAAGAGAATAAAATTGAAGCCATTAAAAAAATACTTGGGCAAAAAACCGTAATTGTCCCTTAGCTTAATGATATTTTCCAACTGTGGCTGTTTCAGAGCTGGGTGAAGGGATAATTATCACCCACCTGGTTATGTAACTTCCAGATCAAAGGGCATGGTGTTTTTCAATTACTTTAGTGGCTCTTGCATAAGAAAAGCAAATGTCATGCCTCACCTTTTCATTCAGCAGCAGTACGAATTCCCCACATAGCTACTCAGAGCTCTGTGCTGGGTTCATCTCTTTAATCCTAGATTTGTTCATGTGTTCGACATTTACCGTCACCTGCTATGTATTAGCCACCATGCAAGATGCCGAATACTGCCACGGTCGTGTTGTTTTTCCTCATTCATTCAACTCATTCACCATTTTATGGCAGACAAGACAGATGAATTGCTGCTGTTATGGAATTTAAGGCCTGATTTGGGAGAGAAAGATACCACCTCCAAAGTTTGTTACTCACAAGCGTGATGGGTGCTTGAAATGTGAGGTGCTAATAATGGTGTGGAAGTGGAAGTTGGCCTCCTGAGTGAAGGGTTGGCCTGGTGGTTGAATTAACATCCTTCCGAGCTTTGTTGCCAGCCAAGCAGAGAGTGACCTCACCTACTGGGTAAAGGAATAGAGATTTTAGCAAGGATATACATGCCCACCTTTCTTCTTTTTCTCCCCACCCTGAAGCACCTCTTCAGAAGCATTTTCATAAGTTGAGACCGTCTCTTTTAAACACACATTCTCCTTGGCGACAGCCCCTTGGCTTATAGCATGCCAGCGCTCTGATCCACCCCATTCCCTTGGCAGGCACACTCTCCACAGACTGGGTGGGACAGGACAGTTCCCTGCAGGAGTGGGTATTTATTAAAAGCAAAAATTACCGTGTAGCAGGCTTGGATGGAAGCCATAAAATCAAGCTGGGATGTGGGGCTAATGTTATGAATAGATTCGACAGAATTTATTTTCAACAAGGAAATAAGAGACTTCTAATCCCGTGCTTCATTTACCCTGCTTTTAATTAGGCTATTGATGCAAAATCACACTGTGACGGGGTTCACAATGCATGTGTCACCGTGTTGATAACCAGAGGAAAAAAGAGAAGAAAAGATGTGGGTTTCATGGGGGGCCCGGGCGGCTTCTTCCATACTTGCTTTGCTCTTTGAGACTTTTGACTTCAGCAGGCTTTTATGGTCTGGGTGGGGAGCTGTTTTCTCTGGGTTTCCTGCTGACACTCAGGAAATGAACCAAAGATCATGTGCAAATAAGAAGAACTTAGTTTGGAAGCGATTTGAGAAATAAATAAAAATTTCAGTTGAGGCTATACAATATTTTTTAGGTTTTCAGTCGTGGTTGACATTCAGTATTGTATCAGTTTCAAGGGCACAGCACCGTGACTACACACTTACTCATACACGTGCAAAGTGATCCTCCCAGTAAGCCTAGTGCCCGCCTGGCACCAGGTGTACTTATTGCAGTGTGACTGACTGTATTCCCTCTGCTGTCCTTTGTAGCCCCATGACTATTTCATAACTACTAGTTTATACCTCTTGATTCCTTCACCTTTTTCACCCAGTCCTCCAACCCCCACCCCTCTGGCAACCGTCAGTCTCTTCTTTTTATCTATGAGTCTGTTTCTGTTTCTGTTCGTTTGTTTTGTTTTCTAGATGCCACGTATAAATGAAAGCATGTGATATTTTTCTTTCTCTGTCTGACTTATTTTACTTAGCACAGTACCCTCTAGGCTCATCCATGCTTTCGCAAATTGCAAGATTTTGTTCTTTCCCTGACCAAGTAAGTAGTCTTCCATTGTGTACGTCATGTACCACACCTTCTTCATCCGTTTGTCTTTGGATTGGAGCAGTAATCCAGTTACATTTCATCCTTCATACTGATGTCCTTACTGCTGTTTTATTACTCATTTCTGATTGTTTTTCTAGTTCTCTGTTCCTGTCTTATTCTCTTGCTCTCTTCTCTTATATGGTGGTGGCATTCTGTAGTGTTGTGTCTGGATTCCAGTCCAGTAGAGGATTTTTGTAAAGAGAATGAACAAATCCTTTTTTTTTTTTTTTGCTATGGAGATGCCTCTCCACTGCCTAACATAGGTTCAGGCCAGATTCTCAGACCCTTTGAAGACCTGCTGGTCTGTGAATGTAGAGGGGAGTCTCAGGAAGTGTCTGTTGAAGAAATGACATAATAACTTTAAAGCACCAAAAATAATGTTAATTTTTTTTTTTTACTTTAAATCAGGTGAGGTGAGAGTAAGAATAGAGATAAAATTAGCAAGCGATGGGAGGGGGAGGGAAAGCCTAACAGAGAAAAAGAGAGTGACAGAGACTCAGCAAGCTCTGGGGTGCTCCTCTTGTCACATTCTGCTGTGGACTCAGAGGCTGCTTACAGTGTGCTGGCTGTTGTCCCCAGTTAGAGTTACCTGTTAATTGCCACCTGCAGCTCAGCTCTCTAGAACTTCTGCTGTCAGGGACCCAGCCGCCATGCGGCCCGGGGGAGGGAGTCGTTCTTCAGTTCAGAGGCAGCGTCAGTAACCAGAATCTTAGCCTGAGGCCTAAATAAATCAAATAAAAGACACAGTTTAGATTCCAAAGGTTGACTCATCCTGAAATCTTTTAAAAGAGATTTCACAGGTTTTTCTTTCCAGTTAGAAGAATGCCCTATTTTTATGTTATGTTACCCAGAGACACAAAGTGTGTGATATACCTGAGGCAGATACTGTCAGAGGTCAGCCCCACCACGGGTCCCCTTGCTCTCACTGTGCCCACATCTCTGACTCTGACTTAAGGGCTTTGGGGGGCAGACCTGACCAGAAGTGTCAGGTAGTTAATGTGGCCTGGGGCAGCCTCCGTCAATGGCAGATGGGACAGGAGAACTCTGAGATATAAACTACATTCTTGTAATGATCACGTTTTGTAACTTCGGTATCTCATGGTTTGACATTTGGGGCCTTGCTGAACCTGGAAAAACTGCCCTGCCCAGGGATGTCTAGCCAATTCTCGAGCAGTAAGGGGCTCACAATTTTAAGCACACCTTTCATACACAGACCAGAAAGCCAGAGCCCAGCCATCTCCTTCACACAGGGCTGCCCCACCCTGGCCCCCATCTCCCTGCCCTGATCACCTGGGCCAGGTACCAGACAACTAGGGGCAGCCCCTCTGCCCCAGACTCTGCTGAAATTATTCCAACGAAGCCTGCACGCCCTGCCTTGTCTGTTCCTTCCCATAAAACCACAGTAAGGACTCTTGTCCACATTTCCCCTCACCCTGTCTTCTTTGTGACAGGTGCTTCCCAGGTGGCCCTCTGTGGCGGGGCATGCCCCTTTGGGGGATCTTTTCAATAGCAGTCATTTCCTGAGTTGTTGGTCTCGCCATCCCTGAATAAAACAAAACCTATACTTTGAAACAACTTTCTCCCACACTTTTCCAATGAGTTTGAAGCCCAGTTGCCCAAAACACTACTCCACTCTGTATCATACCCCTTATTGGCCTCCTTCCTCTCCCCCTCTCATTTTCCCACTTCCCAACTTGTGCTTCCTGGAACCCTCTCCCAGATCAATCACTTGCACTTAAATCATTACAAAGCCTGCTTCTGGGAGAACCCAAATTAAGGCACTAACATACAGGCAGAGCTGCTCTGATGGAAGTAGGGCCTCCACCTCCTTCTCAGAGGGAGGCCTAGATGGTTCCAGTCCATTTTGTGGAACCCTAGGGTTCCATAGAACACAGTTTGGGAACTACTTGCTTAAACTATCGTGGGATTAAAAAGCCCCTAAAAATCCAAACAAAATCTATCATTATCTACCCAGCAATATTTTCAGAGGCAAAAAAAACTTCTCAAGTTTTGCACGTTTCTAAATGTATTAACTTTCAAAGAATATAGCAAAATACCAACAAGAAATTAACACACCTCATGGAACTCTATTTGATCAAATCGTTTCTCTACCTGAGAGCCTAAGGATTTCTGAGTAGTGTCTTGCACACCATGTACACACTGATGGTCTGGTCATGGAGACCCGAACTACACAGCAGCCTTTAAGCTGCGTATCATAATGGAAGACTTGTCTTTAACAGAGAAGGAGACTGAAGTGTCCTCCCGCATCTAATCTCTCCCCCACATTCATGGCTCTTGAAAGGGTTTGCACAATCTCACTATTGTGTTTCTACCACTTTCAAAATAACCTCCTTAAATGTCAATGACTAATCCTAGTATTTTCACCCTCACCACTCTTATTAGTAAATCTTTTCTAAATGGGCTAATTGGCAACCTCAGGACAGCTGTGAAGTCTGCTTTTTCCATAAAAACGATTTGGAATTAGGTTGAGGATAAGAATGCTTCGGGGTCTCTCTTACAGTGTGAATCACTCAGGACAGGTTCTGTTCCACAAAGTTTTGCTCCGTTCCTAAAGGAAGCCTCTCATGTGGGTGACTATCGGGCATGGTCCATTATTGTCAGTTTTAAGCTCTTAAGTTAGTCAGGATTCTTTTGGTTGCAAATAATGGAAATCCAGCACAAACTGGTCAAAGTAAAAGGGAATTTATTATTGAACATAATTGAAAGGTCAGGGTTTCAGGTGTGCTTAGATCCAAGGGCTTATCCAATGTCTCCCATATTTATCTTGCTCTCTCTTCATTCAGTCTTTGCTGGCTCCTTTTCAGGCTGACTCTTACCTCACAGTAACAAACTGGCTGCCAGCATGTCTACACTTATATCCTGTCTTCTTAGAAACCTCAATGCCAGGAAAATGTCTCTTTCCTGGTTACTCTAACAAAAGCCCTGGGACTCAGTCTCATTGGACCAACTCATGGGCTCAACCGCTGACCAATCAGTATAGCCACAGGGATATGATGCTGTGATCGTGCAGCCTGAGTCACATGCCAACCCCTGGAGGAAGGGAATGCCACCGAGAACATCATATGGGTACCAGGCAAGCAGAGAACACAGTACTCTCCAAATAGGTGTAAGTTCCTCATGGTGAGGGAATAGGTCTATTAGTGTCTGTCTTATTCCCTAGGCCAATTGCAAGGGTAGTATTTTTTCCTTGGAAGTTCTGGTGTCTGTTCTAGACTAACAGGGTACAAGTGTCCTGTGTGACCAGCTGGGAGTCTGATCATGAAAAGGCATGTATACCCGCCAGGTTTCTGGTTTCCCACAGAGCCACTGGGAATAAATAACACAACCTTTTCACCTTCAACCCATGAATGGATAGAATCTTAGAACTGAGACATAAATATGTGGTATTTGGGGGGGGGTTCTCTCAAGATAGATGCTCTGAAATGCAAGTTATTTACAAGGGAAACTTATAGTGGGATAAGAAGGAAGTCGGCGATTTTACCCCACCTCTGTCACTCTGGGATCGATGATATTGCATATTGGTTTCGGTGCGCAGCTTAGTGGCTAGGCAATCATATACTGTTCAAAGTGGTCCCCTTGATATTTCCAGCACCCAACAGGCACCGTACACAGTTATTACAACATTATTGACTGTATTCCTTGTGCTGTACTTTACACCCCCACGTCTGTTTTGTAACCACCAATCTGTACTTCTCATCTCCTTGTTTTCCTTAATAGCACTTATCACTGTGAAATTATCATGCGGGTTATCTGTTTCTCTCATTAGAATGTCAGCTCTGCCTTGCTTACTGTGGACCTTCACCATCTTCCACAGTGACTAGAACATAGTAGGCACTCATTGAATATTGGATGGATGGGTGGATGGATGGGTGGATGGGTGGATGGATGGATGGACAGAGCAATGCACAGACGATCCCCAAATCGCCCTTCTGTGCTCTTTAGCCCTGAAGGGAAACCACTGTGGTGAAGGTAGGAAAGAAAAGCTATCAGCCTGACAGTATTAAGCATCCCTTTAGCCTCAAGGTTTATTAACACATCATGGAACCCTGCCTGCAGAATCAGAAAAATTAAAGAGGGCTGCTGAGTCAACAGTCCACAAAAGCAAGTTTGTCCTTCCAGTGTTAGCTGCATTAAAGGGCCAAGGGAAAGCCCCTGTCCTTGCCATTAGCAGGATTTTAGATGAAGTTGCAGTGTTGGAATCGATTGTAGTTACCATATGAAAGACCTTTTACAATACAGCCAAATGGTTATAGCATCTGGAAAAAAAAAACCTTTATGCTACTATTTCTATGGCCCTGATGCCTGGGGAACAAATACCATCAATTCTGAGATTTGTGACACTAATCCAACCAAACCCTTCATTGGTTGCCTGTATTTTGGATCAGTGGAGAATTCCATCTGTCAGGGCATTTGCTGCATCATAACAGTTGTTGAATTTTCTACAGGCAACAGACGAAGAACTCTGTCTACCGAAGCCGGCAGTCTCTGAATAGCCCAAGTCCAGGGGAAACCGAGATGGATCTTCTAGTGACTCGGGAGCGACCCCGGCGTGGAATTCGTAACAGTGGATATGACGTAAGTCTCTGGTGGGCCAAGGTAAATACAAGCTTTTCTGCTTTTCTTTCCCCGAAAACAGAAAGGATAGAGCATCCATATGTTTCAGTTTAGTATGTATGCATATTTGTGGAATTCAAAAATGCAGTGGAATATTTTCTATTTCATTTTTCCTTATTATCTATTTTGCAAAGTAAGACTACCTGGAATTGCCAGAGTCACGGATTATTGCTAAAAGGATCTTGATTTCTAAATTCAGTCATTTATGAATTGTACCTTATTGACCTTAAACTCAACAGTGATTCTAAATGTCCTTAATTTTCTACCCTTTGTTCTTAGATACTTAGTATGAACCATGACCTTGCATTAGAATTCATTTGAATATAGGCTTCTTGTAATTCATAGCAGTGTTGAGAAGTCGGATTTGTCTGATTTCTTAACTCCTCAATATGCCATGGAAACAATGAGATGTCAACAGAGTGACTCGGTGGTTCCCTATGATGAAGCACCTGCTGTGTGCAGGGATGTCTCCACACGGCAAAAATCCTGCTAATCCCATCAAGCTTCCCCAGGTGATAGGTCACAGTTCGGTGCCCCCTCTCAGAATGTGTATGTCCTGTCCCATCATTGCAGCCGTGCACCAATTGCACTCATGTGACTGATACCCTGCCGAGGTATTCAGTAAGCTTCACCCTGCCCCACAATTTCAAATGGTCTTGAATATACTCTTAAGTCTTATGAAAAGTGTTTCCCATTCTCCTAAAATGTTTGTCTCGTTAAAATTAAAAATTTCATATACAAGAGCTATGATTCAAATATGTCTGAATAAAGTTTTGTTATAATTTGTGAGGTTGCAATTTAAAAATGACGCTTGATTTCTTAATTATACCCTGCTAATTTAGAGGCAGGAAGATTTTTACTCCTCAAGATTGGTCATTGTTTTCTACAAAAACTTAAAATGGATTTTTTTAATGGTTCAATTAAAAACAGAGAGATTCTACCTAATTTGAATTTCTAATTACCTTCCTTACATTTAAACTTGGTGTTTATGTTGGTGGTGATATCTTTTATCTTTTATTTATTTTTATTTTTTAATATGACAGTTTGATAGTTTAGTTTTATAAAATTCTACATGCTTTTGGCAAATCATATTTTTCCTCCAGGTTAAATTATTCAGCATTAACTTTTCTCCTCATAAAAGTATTTTTTATACCAAATTCAGTCATCAGTTTAATAGTCAGCCTGTGGTTAAATATTGGGCATTTGACTTATTCAATTAATCTCTTCTACCAACAATAAATATTCTTCTTGGATGCTTGTAGTTTGAGGAGCTTTTTCTTCTGCTGGGGCATATCTGAGATTTCTTGTGAGATTCTAAGTATAGAAATTTTTACTATTTGAGGAAAAAGGCCAGAGATTTCCCCTATTAGTCTTGAAAAGAGAACATTGCAGATTTTTTTTAACCACTGTGCCATGAGTTAGAGTGCTCACATAATACTTTTGGAATGTCCTGTTAGTAAATTACCTGGCAGGAGAGAGGTGATTTTTTAAAAGGAGGTTGCTCATGCCTCACAAACATGTATAAATATTCCAATCGCAGATTACTTTAGGGAGGTACTAGTAAATGTTTTTTAATTGTTTTATATTTTTTTATTTTTTATTTTTTAATTATATTTTATTGATTATGCTGTTAACAGTTGTCCTGATTTTTCCCCCTTGGCCCCCCTCCACCCAGCACCTTTCACACCTTCAGGCAATCCCCCCACCATTGGTCATGTCCATGGGGCGTGTGTGTAAGTTCTTTGGCTACTGCATTTCCTATACTGTACTTTATATCTCAATGGCTATTCTGAAACTACCTATTTGTACTTTTTAATCCCCTCATCTCTTCACCCATTCTCCCCACCCTCTCCCATCTGGCAACCATCAAAACGTTCTCTGTATCCATGATTCTGTCTCTGTTCTTCTTGTTTGCTTAGTTTGTTTTTTAGATTCAATTGTTGCTAGGTATGTATTTTCACCATTTTATTGTTCATAGTTTTGATCTTCTCTTTGTTAATTAAATAAGACCCTTTAACATTTCATATAAAAATGGTTTGGTGATCATGAACTCCTTTAGCTTTATCTTGTCTAGGAAGCTCTTTATCTGCCCTTTGTGGGTAGAGCAATCCTGGCTGTAGGTCCCTGCTTTTCATGACTTTGAATATTTCTTGCCAATCGCTTCTAGCCTGCAACATTTCCTTTGAGAAATCAGCTGACAGTCTTATGGGAACTCCCCTGTAGGTAACTAACTTCTTTTCTCTTGCTGCTTTTAAGATTTTCTTTTTATCTTTAACCTTTGGCATTTTAATTATGTGCCTTGGAGTGGGCCTCTTTTCATCCATCATGTTTGGGAATCTCTGTGCTTCCTGGACTTGCATGTCTGTTTCCTTTGCCAAATAAGGGAAGTTTTCTTGCATTATTTTTTTCAAATAGATTTCCAACTCCTTGCTCTTTCTCTTCTCCTTCTGGTACTCCTGTGATGCGAATGTTGGACTTATTGAAGTTGTACTAGAGGCTGCTTACACTATCCTTGGTTTTTGGTGTTTTTTTTACTTCTTTTTTTCTTCTTGTTGTTCTGTTTGGTTGTTTTTTTCTTCCTTATGTTCCAAATCATTGATTTGATTCTCAGCTTCATCCACTCTACTGTTGTTTCCCTGTAAATTGTTCTTTATTTCAATTAGTGTATCCATTGCTTCTGACTGGATCTTTCTTATGCTGCTGAGGTCCTCACTAAGTTCCTTGAGCATCCTTATAACCAGTGTTTTGAACTCTGCATCTGATACATTGCTTATCTCCATTTCATTTAGCTCTTTTTCTGGAGTTTTGATCTTTTCTTTCATTTGGGCCCTGTTTCTTTGTCTAGTCATTTTGGCAGCCTCCCTGTGTTTATTTCTGTGTATTAGGTAGAGCTGCTTTGAGTCCATGTCTTGGTAGTGTGGCCTAATGTAGTAGGTGTCCTGTAGGGTCCAGTGACACAACCTCCCCTATCACCCAAGCTGGGTACTCCAGGTACACCCTTCGTGTGGGCTGAATACACCCTCCTCTTGTAGTTGAGCCTTGGTTGCTATTGGCAGGTCAATGGGAGGGATTTAATGGGCCATTCAGCTGTAAGGATTGGCTATAACCCCTGACCACCAACCCCTGCCCTCCATGAAGGATCAGCCATGCAGGGGCAGGATGGTGGTGCTCTGATATGATCTGTAGCTGTCTACTAGGTATGCTGGCTCTGGAGTTTCCCAGGTGGTGCAGTCCAAGGTCAGCCCCCACCTATGTTTTGCCCAGAGCCATCCTACCTGAGCTATAAAGAAATCTAAGATGGCTGATACTTGTCCTGGGCTTGGAGATTCCCAGGTGAAGCCAAGCTGTGAATCTAGGCTGGCTGCTGTTGGTGTCAGGCCTGGGGCTCACTGAGGCCAGCTGTTGCTTGTTTGAGAGGATTTAGGAAGGTGTGCAGCGTGAGCCAAGACCAGCCATTCATATGGAAAAGCAGGTTGGGTGGGCCTGTAAGTTGGGTGGTGCAGAGTCTCTGGGGATCTCCAAGGAGGGTCAAACAGTGTTAACCAGGCTGATGGAGTCTCAGATATGGCACCAGCTTGCCAGCTTTGTAGGGGGAGGGTTTAGAAAAGAGACAATGGCCTCTGGTCACCTTGATGCCAAACACTTCAGCTTCTTCCAGTATGTCACTGGTGCCTTTCAAGCTGCTACCCTGGTGCTGGAATTCAGAGTGAGTCTGAGTAGGTGAGTCTGTGTGTGGGTTCTTTAAGAGATACTGCTTGGGGCTCCAGAATTTTCTTCCACTGACTAAATCCCCACTGGTTTTTGCTGCCAGAAGTTGTGGGGACTTATCTTTCTGGCACTGGTGCCCTGGGCTAGGGGGCCTGGTGTCTGACTGGGGCTTCTTGCTCCCAAGATATCCCTCTCGAATTTTTATCCACCACATGTGGGTGAGGGACTAGCCCATTTTGTGTCTGCTCCCCTCCTCCCAGTCCAGATAGCTGTGGTGTCTTTAATTCCATTCAACTTGATTTCTGACAGTTCTGAGTGATGGTGGTTTTATATTTTAGTTGTAATTTTGATGTGGTTGTGCAAAGAGGTGAGCTGTGTCTGCCTATGCTGCCATCTTGACCAGCAGTCTAGTTTGTTTGTTTTTTTAAATGCGTATTTCTTTGAGGCTTGCATGTAATCTCAGAAACATAAGCAAATATGTTTCCTTAAGAGAAAATTATCATCTAGAGAACAATTTTAAGAATTTAGACTGTTGACTATCAGAATGAAATTGCTTTCTATACCTCCTCTTGTGTTTATTTTAATCATTTGAAAAGTAGCTGTCATTTACTGACTGCACCCTGTAGACTAGGCCCTATTCTAGTCTTTCCATGCATGTTGTCTAATTGAATTCACAAAGCCACCAGTCAGCTAGGTACTCTCATGCTCTTTGTCCAGATGGGAAAACCAAGGCACAGAGCAGTTACACAATATGTCTGCCCACCTCCAGAGCCCATTCCCTTAATCATCATGCAATATGACTTCCATCTATACCCACCACACTAAATATCTGCCCTCATATAACATAATATATATTCTCTATTTCTGAATCTCTTAAAGAGGCTCGATATCAGGTCCTACAAGAATTCTTGCATGGATAACTCACACAAACAAAAAATAAAATAAACGAGCAGATAAAGTATAAAAAGAGGAGGGTCATAGTTTTGAACAATGCATTCATTTTCTGGGCTCTTGATTTTCCAAAAATGTCATGGCATTCCTGGCAAAGAACCCATTAGCCCAGCAGTGAACAGGTCATTAGTTGGAAACATGTCAATCTCCCTGCTGAGTCTGGGGATCTTGAAGCCAGGCCAAAATTTCCAGTCATTTCTGCCAGATTAGGAAACACCAGGGGGGCTTGCTCCCTGACATGATAGAAACAAAAGCACTGGGAGATGGATTTAATTGTGAATTTTTCCAAAGGTGGTTACTTTAGTGTCCCAACAGAAAGACCTGCATGTAAAAATAAACGAATAAATAAATGGTCAAGCAAACACAGGCTCCACAGGCAAATCTTAACCCCCAGGCCGATGGCAGCCTGGGTCGTCTCAAAATTTGTCTGTAGATCAGGATGCACTCGGCAGAAGAGAGTCTCTTAGCCCCAAGGTGTTTGGAAATCAGTGTGTTTTGCAAGAATTTTCAGCCTCTTAGTCACCCTAACAGTTAAGGCAATAGTGGCTTGTGGTGGCTCTGCTGGGTAGTAAGTTTCTGGGAGAAGGCACCCCCTTTACAGAAGAATGCCTGATTTTAGAAAGATGTCCAAAACTGATCACCCCTAAAAGGCTAGACTATATCATTAAACTAACTTTGGCATTGAAATTAATTCCCTCCAGTGCATAAAGTGGGTAGAAGAGATAATGTCAGCCTAATATTTAAAAGCAAAAATATCTCTATTTCAAAGTATTTTTAAATGCTGTTTTCCAAATGAAAGAAAAAATAATGAAGCAGTGAGGGAAAGAACATGGCCCAAATGTGAATTCTCAGACAGGATAAAAACCCAAGTGATATTTTCCTATATCAGCCAAATTAATAACCTCTGAATGTGGATGATGAATCAGCCTTTACTTCCAAAGGGCAAGTAATAATCAGATCATTCCCCAGAAACGAAAATATACCTCCTCAACCTTGATTTGTGCTTGGAGTTTAAAAACCTGTGACAGGAATGGGCTCAGCCCTGCACCTTGGAGGACACTCTGAAATGACAGTCTGAGTTACAACCCAGAAAATGAATGCTGCCCTCTTGGAAGTAGAGACCTTTGCAAGCGACTGCCCTTTGGTTTCTCTCCAGTGCCCCATCCAAGGGTTCACTCCCTGGAGGCACTCAGAGAGCATTCGTGGGAGAATGACGGGTTCAGACCCTCGATGATGGGCAGTGGGTTGAAAAGGTACAGAAGGGTGATCGGCCCATCAATGCCTCTCAGAAGCAAGACGGAAGGCTCTACTGTTGCAACCCCTGCCATAAGTTCTCATTCCGGGGCGTTCTTCGGGAAGATGTTTTGAAATGTTAGTGAACACCAGTTGATTTCACAACCGGAAAGTATATGTAAATCTACAAATAGGGAGGATACTAGATCAGACAAGTTTCGGCTGCAGAAAACAGAAAACATTAAGCCGTGTAAACAGACAAAAGATGACTGAGGAATTAGGTGCTGTCCAAGTCTTTGGAGGGCCGGCGGAATGTTCCTGAAAGACTGAACAAAACCGCAGAGCTGGTCCTGAGGAGGGGCTACTACCCCCAGCAGGAAGGTGGGGAAGCAGCTGCCCTAGATCTGATGAGGAGCAGAAAGGCGGGCCCTGCCACATGCCTTCTGTCCAAACTGCAGACTAGCTTGTCCAGTTAACAGAAGCTAATGTTGCCACCACGGCCATCGCCTCCTGGAGGGCCGGCAGTGTGTTTAGCTCACCAGTCAGCCTCAGCCCTAGGGGAGTGCGTGCTGCACAGAGCTTCCCAAATGCTGGTCCTCTGTCCCCACCACGGGTACCAGGTAAAAGGGAGACGAGAGAATTAGCAGGCAGAGCAATACTGGGAAGGAGTTGGGGGGATTTGCGGAGGAAAGTAAAGTAAAGCAAAGGGGACGATGGAAGCATCACTCAGAGCTCAGTCCCCAGCCACCTGCTGAAGGCCCAGGTGCACTGTGTTGCATGTAATGGAGTGTTTAGCTTGCTGGCCTGTCCCAGCTGACAAAGCAGCCAGTTTCCCTTTGTTCCAGGGAAGCAGGGGTTATTGGAAGGAGGCCAAAGAATCAGAACAGTCCTTTTGATGTGTTCCACTTGCAGGAGAATGAAATGTGATCTGGAACGCCCCTGACTGTCTGCAATAGTTTCTACCAAGTCTGGGGCCTTCTAGATAAATTTGTAAATTCTATTATTAAAGGGTGTCTCTCCTGCTCAGCCACTCCCACCCCTCCCCAGCAGTCTTCTGGCTTCGGCATGATAGTTGGAGACCAGGGCAAAGTGCAGCACTGCATGGTGTTCCCTGGTCTAGGTACATTTTGGGTTCGTTGGGAAGCAAATGGTTATATTTGGGGATTTTGTCCTTCACTTCAGCCTACTTGTTGCCCTCTAAACTAGATGCTCTTGTGTCGGCCCCGCCCCCCACCATTACGCCCTTAGCATTCCCCCTGGAACTGAGTTACAAGTGTCTCCCGTCTCAGTGTCTCAGTCTTTAATTACTTTATCTTACTTCTGCCAGCTTGTTTAAGCTATTAACAGCCCTGGCTTGATCTGTTATCTCAAATTCATTTATAGCGGATTGGATTTTAACAGGGACTTTTAATCCAAAAGAAACATATGATCATCTGAAATCAGGGTCCCTCGCTGAGCCTGAGGTGAAGAGGTGGAGGGGCCTTTGGGTGTGGCGCAGGTCTCACCAGGCGGGTAGCTGCCCAGGAAGATGCTTGTCAACCCCACAAAGATAGAGGCCCCTCGGCAAGTGGGGCAGGAGGTGGGTTCTTGTTGGCAGGTTTGGGAGGGAGCAGGCCAGCTTTCAGGACAGCCTGGTGACCTCCCTCAAAGCCAGGCCTCTCCTGCAGGCCCAGGACTCTCCCCTGTGCAGGCAGTTTCCCACTGCACAGGAGACAGGCAACTCCCCCCTGTTGTGAGTGCACAGGTGCCATCTGTCCGCCCGTTCTCTCGGATTCTGTTGGATCTGGATGCTGCCTGCTCTGCTTTTGGTAGCCGCCTACCCTCCTGCTTCTCCTGGACCCTGAGACCTCATAGCCCCTTGACCAGGGTAGTAGCCTACTGCACGTCAGGGTCCCCCACATGCTCTTGGTATGAATGCCTGGAGAGGAAGAACAGGAGCAGGATTGGGCAGAGTTCAAAGCTGGGCTATGGTACAGATGCTACAAGGTCTCAGCCGATCCCATGGGGCCCTGCAGAGTTGTCCTGAGTAACAGGGGCAATTCCCAGTTGCTAGCTGAGGGCCAGCAGGTGGCAATGTGTCCAGCGGCTGGGAGACTACGTTCTACAGTGCTGAACCACACAGCACCGTGTCCTCTCTGCACTAGTCCCTCCCAACCCTGGTTCTCCTTGGCCCACGTGTGGCCTCCAAACCTCTGCAGGAGCCGGAGGCCAGAGGGCAAATGAGAACAGCCTTTGGGAATTGCTCTCCCTTTCATTTCCTCCAGCAAACACTTACTGAGTGGAATCACTGCATCATATTGCATTGAATATTAGAAAATTCAACAACATATGCCCTGAAAGACAAAGGAAAAAAGTAATTTAAATATTAGCTTCTGTGTACATTCTATTCATATTGTACAGTACAGATTACATATTTCATTTTACGTGTATCTCTATAAGGTTGTATACATCAGCCACACATGTTGTACAATGTGGCCGATTTAAGGGATTTTCAAAGTTCTACCACACTGGCATTAGCATCTGAGCCCCACAGGTACCACTACCTGTGGGAGGCTCCGCCGAGAGAGAAAGACGGATTAACTCTAGTGCTTGCCCACGGTGCTTTTACGGACAGGCAAGGGGAGACACACACGGTGTGCTGCGGCGGAGACCTTGGATGAGAGCAGGGATTCCTCCTGCAAGTTTAAACCTGTCTTTCCCACAGCCTCTGCCGGGTCCAGTCCCCTTTACTCACCTACTGAAGCTGCCAAATACCACCAGAGGAATTCTAAACCACACACCCTCATTTCATGTCCTTCAGTAGCTTCCCACAGCTTTGGAACAGACTCACGTTCCAAGCTTCCGGCTTGGGACTCCTGCTCTGGCTTACCCCGGCAAGCCCTTCGAGCTGAAGCTTGTGACTCCTTTGGCCATGCTGTGGCTCCAGCCCTACGTGCCCTTCCCAGACTTGTCACACGGTTTCCCGTCTCTAAGAACATTCCTTCCAGCCTGCTTCATGCAGGACCAGGTTTCTCAGCCTTAGCACTATTGACATTTGAGGCGGGGCAATTCTTTGTGTGGAGGGCTGTCCTGTGCGTGGCGCAGTAGCATGCCTGGCCCTCTGCCCACGAGATGTCAGTAGCACCTCCCCATTGTGACGACCAAAGACGTGTCCAGCTGTTGCCACATGTTTCCTGGGGCAAATCCACTCCCACGTGAGAACCACCTGTCCAGGCATTGCATTCAGAACTCAGTTGAAACGTTACCTCCCGCAGAATCTTTTCCTCGACCCCACGCCTCTGCGGGTCTGACTTAGGTGCCTGTCCTTTGTGTGCCCCAGCACCTGGGACTCGCCCCAGTCAAGGCTCTCACTCCCTGTCCTCCATCTGTAGGGTCACATGTGCTATTTCCCCCATTTGACTCCTCAAGGACAGGAATCATGTTTTATTCACCCTGGAAACCTCACCACTCTGAACAGGAACTGCGCGTGTAGGAGACACAGTGTCCCTATTTTTTGGACAAATGAACAAGCAAGTGTGTCAACCAGAAGAGGTGGCTCCTGAGCTGTGACCTGAAAATATGGGCCAGCTTTTATAACTCTAAGCCATATAAACATTTGATTTGAAGAGTACCGACAAATGTGTGTTACTGTGCCAAGTTCAGTCTAAATGGTGGCTCTCAGGATGCGTTGGCTAAAATACCAGAAAACCCACCCACCTCAAACTGTCTTGTCATTAAGGGGAATATATCAGGTACAGCAAATCCAGGCAGGGCTGGGCTGGGGCTCCAGGTCATTTCACTGCCTCCTACAGTGCTGCCCTCTTTTGTGTGCTGGCTTTATCTGCACATTGGTTCTCTCTGATGGGAAATGGCTGCAGAGCCTCGGGCCTTGCCCCTACATACTGCTTTGACCAACATGAGAAGAGCATTTCTCTTTTTCCCAAACATGAAACGAGGTGTGTGGGTTTTCCTCTAACTGAGCCACTGTAGGTTGAGTGTCCACCCCTGTATCAGCCACTGTAGCAGGGGGTAAGGGGAAGAGGGCATTTACACTGATTGATTTAACCCAGTCGGCACTCACCAGTGCAGCTGGGGCAGGCTCAGCCCCCAGACCTCCAGGTCCTTTTGCTGAGACATACCGGGGAAATAGTGAGTGCCTGCTGAGCCAGCACAGTACCCACTACTGGAAGAACTCTGGTGGTTGCGCTTTGTAAGGAGCCAGACTGGCAGCATCCTCCCTGCCAGGCCTCCCTCCATCTCGGCCTCTCATCTTGGGTTGGCCCTCCTTAAAGAGAAGGATCAGCATGGTGAGGGGCCGATGACCACTGTTCCCGTGAGTGTGGGGGGAGTCCGGACGACAGTTGGAGACTGTTTTGGAGGCAAATGGAATGACAAAGAGGGATTTTGTGAGTCTGTCGGGATTTTTCAAAAGGTGAAAGGAGAAAAAGCAGGTGTGAGTTGGTAGTGGGTAGAGGCTGTTTTGTTACGAAATAGTGTTGACTCTCAAGAGTGAGCATCTGCCTCCGCTGCCTGCAGCGCCCACTCAGCTGAGAGGAGAAGGAGCAGGTGATGACTCACCTCAAAAACAAAGAGCAAAATAGCGTCCCATGAGAGAAAGCCACTCTTCTGTGTTTGCTTTCAGGTTGATTCCTTTCTAAAAGGCATTTTAAATTAATTGATGGTGATTCATACGTTATTCTCAGTGTCATAAGAAGTACTGTGGAGTGGTCACTCTCATGGCCTGTGGGGCCAGGCTGCGTTCAAGTTCCAGCTGAGCCGTTGAACACGGAGCGGTGTGAATCTGGGCGGCTGCTTCACCACTCTGCGCTGTACCTCCCCGTCCGCAAAATGGGGACACAAATGGTCCCACCTGTGGGGTCGTGTGAGCGGAAGGAGCTAATGCAGGCGAAGCACACCGTGAGCATGAGCTGCCACAGCTGTGGCTGACGGCTTCCATCGGGACAGAGGGATGCACTTTTCCTGTTTCTTTTCCATTCTAACACTTTAAACATTGCAGAACTGCTATGGATGTTGTCATGCACCGAAGAGAGGGTTGTTTTTTTCAAACAGCGCCTTTCTCCAGCATGATGGGACTAGAGACGGGCTTGTAAAGGATGCCCAAGACCTTCTGCCCATAGCCCCAACACAGGCCACACTTCCAAAGGTGACCGCTAAGGTCACACAGGGTAGCCAGGGGTAATCCAGGGTAAATGGGGTGTCGTGACTTGCTCGGTAATCGAGTTTCCACTGCTCTGTGGAGGGCAGCAGGTTAAGGGGGAGAAAGACGAGAGAATGGAGCCCGACACTCCTGCTATGGGATTCTTTAATCCTTATAAAACCCTTGGGAGCAGTGAGTGTGCTGAGACTTGTCCATTTGCTGAGGACATTGAAGCACCTTCTCTTACCCTTGACTGTCCATCCCCATAATCTCAATGGAGTATGGATCTCTCTTTGGAAAATTAAAAACGCCACTCTGGGGCTCTCAGTCCCTGGCAACATCATCAGCAGATCGCATTGGCCAGGCATGGCAGCGTGGAGCCTGGCTGTGGCAGCCAGCGCCTCTGCTCTGTTCTCTGCCATGCCCAGTGAGTATGTCCCCATTAGACTGAGGAGGAACTGAAAGAAACCCAGATTCTCAAAGAAAACATCCCTGAGCTATCAAAGCCCCTGACATTTCAGGAGGTTGCGGGGCAATGTGTGATCTCTAAATCGAGTCAGAAGTTAGAGAGGACTGCCCAGCAATACCAGATGGTAAGTCAAACACTAAAAGGAGAAATCAAAGAAATGCACAGATTGCGGATATTTACCTCTGTTCCCAAATACTGACCATGCTCCAGCTGCATAGATGCTGCTGCTTAAAACCCTGGATGAACTTGACCATTCTTTCCTAGGTATTTGCCAAAAAATGTGTCTCTTTTGTTTACAGACAGCTCCATATTACAAGTATAGAAGAACACGTTGTTACCTATTTCAATGTTAAAGGCAACAGACAACTAAAAAAATATGCCACTCTGCTTAGAAATGTATGAGAGACCCTATAATGCCGTTTCCACTCACCTAAAATACAGAAACAGCATGCTGTGTTCATATGCTTATAGCACCAAAGTGGTTGTGGGTCATCCCTTGAAAGGCCATCAGAGTAATTAGAAAATTTGCTGAGAGTTTTATTTGAATAACATTTGCATACCTGTTGCAGAAGAGAAGCCGTCAAACCATTATTCTGACCCCCTCCATCTCCCCACCTGTCCTGAGGGGGAACTTCCCTTTACTGTCAGAGAAGCTTTTGAGAGGTGGGCTCAGCAGGAAGCTGCTGGCCCCCAGTGCTGGACAGCGCTTCTCCTTGCAGAGGAAGTGAAAGCCCCCGAGGTTTGGTTCCCAGGGGCAGCTTTGCAAATACATCTCTGTTTCCTCGATGACAGGCAGCACTTGCAGTGAGGATGTTAAACAGCTGGAGCAGGCATCGAGTGGAGAGAGGCAGCACTGTTTTATGTTGCCCAAAGGACTTGATTTGGTAGAGAGCAAAGTGGACATGGAGCCGGAGCGATTCATCATGGCCAAGAGGCCCAGAAATCTATCTTGCGGAAACCCCTTCTTGGTCTTTGCTGTGAAGTGGCAGAATTTGTTCAGAATCTGTTCTCCTTGCTGGATGAAATGGTGATGGACCCTGAGCTGAAAATCACTGCCTTGAAGCACGTTTTGGAGAGAGAGCCTTCGAATTCTTGTGCTCCAGAAATGAAGTGCCTGGGCGAGGCAAAGTGCTATTGCACACACTTGTGTATCCTGCAAAGTAGGACCTTGTAAGACATCTGTCTACTCTAGGGCTCGTACTCAGGGAATTCTAGAATACATGGCCTCAAGAGTCCTTCATTCCTCCTCTTCAGCTCCATTTTAAATGAGGTTGTTCCATTCACCTTAGACTTCTTTTTTTAAGATTCTATTTATTTATTTTTAGAAAGAGGGAAAGAGAGGGAGAGAAACATCAATGTGTAAGAGAAACAATTGGTTGCTTCTCATATGCCCCCACCTTGGGACCTGGCCCACAACCCAGGCACATGCCCCTGACTGGGAATTGAACCAGAGACCTTGCAGCTCACAGGCCAGCACTCAGTCCACTGAGGCACACCAGCCAGGGCTGTTTCATTCATTTTAAACACACATAAATGTCTTTAGCCATTGAAGACTTTTGAGCAGAAATTCTCCAGGCTCTATTTTAAGATTAGTTGCCATTCATTCATTCCATAAGTATTTATTAAAGTCCTACTATTTGCCATTCTGAGATGCAGCAGGAAACACAACAACATCCCTGCCTTCCTGGAATTCAAATTTCAGTAAGGGGACAGATAATAAACACATGGACACATAGCTGTATGCGCAATGTCAGAATGCCGAGGAGGAGTAGAAAGCAAGGCAAGGTCGGAGAGTATAACAAGAGGTGCTCCTTATGGGTCGACCAGCGTAGGGCTCTCTGGGAAAGTGACTTCTGAGCATAGAGCTAAAATGAGGGAGCCCTACAGGCTGTCCTCCGGGAGAAGAGCATTCCTGGCAGAAGGAACAGCAAGCAGAAGAGCCAAGAGGAAGACCTACGCTTGGGGAGCTCAGAGAATATCCAGGACACCCACATAGCAAGATGCCCGTTCTCAATAAAGGGTCTCAGCTTTGACTCCTTCCTTTACTTCAGCCCCTCACTTCATCCATCAAATCCTGTCAGCGCTCTCCCAAAGTCTCTTGTGAACTCATCCACGTCTTCTCTGTCCTGGTCCACCCTAACCCAAGCCCCTGCCATCTCTTCTTGCCTATAGAGTCTTCCAACCAACCACCCATAAATTTCAATCACATTTCTCCTTTGCTTAAAATTCTTCAAGAACTTTTCATTGGCTTTTGAAAACAGTCTACCCTTCTGAGCATGGCCTTCAAGATCTGGTCCTTGCCTCCCTCTCCAGCTGCGTCACCTGACAAGTCGGGCTTCAGCCAAATAGTCGATGTAGTAGTCAGCTTGGGCTGTCGTAACAGAGTATACAGACCTGACAACGGAAACTTACCTTCTCACAGTTCTGGGGGCTGGAAGTCTGAAATCAAGGTGTTGGCAAGTTGGTTCCTCCGGAGGGCCATGAGGGAATGACCTGTTGCAGGCATCTCTCCTTGGGCTATGGGTGCAGCAAGGGACAGGAGCTAGGAGAGCCAGGCTCTGCCACTGCCACCTCTGGGTGACTTTGGCTACGTCAGTTAAACACTCAGGCCTTAGGCTCCTCATCTGTAAAGTGGGCTTGAATTAAATGGTCTCCTGAAGTCTCTTCAGGCTCTGAAATTCAGTGCAGGGTGTTCTGTGCATCGTGAAGAAAATGTTTTTCAGAAGCTGCACTTACTGACCTAGAAGGTGTCAACCAGACCTTCAGGAAGCACATTTCCCTAAAGAGCTCCAATGCAAAAATGCCCCAGTGTGTCCCCAACCCAGGATTTGCGGGCATGCCTCCAGGTGTGAAATGTCTTTGAGTTTTTGCTTATTATCATAAAGGTAATTTTGCATTGTATCCATAATCTGTCCATGCTTGTGTTAACATAAAAATAGTATTCTAAATTACTTGCCTTAGATGTTCGTTGATAAATCTAGACTTGCAGGTTGACAGAGAGCCTTGTCTTTTGACCTTGAACTATAGCCAAGCCCTAACCCTGGGTGATAAAGAAAGTGTCTGATTTCTTTTCTGTGCTTTCTGTATTTTTTCTTTTTTCTTTTATGAGCATACATTAATCTAGTACTAAAGAAAAGTAAACAAATTTCTAAAATATGTAAAATAACAAAATTCTGACCTTCCACGTATAGGTTTTAAGGAGGGAAGGACTTTCCTTTATGAATGTGAACGCTGATGGCCTTCCCTTATAGTGCCCAATCTAATATATTTGAGTGCCTTATACATAGTCATTACGTGAAAAATATGGGCAGTTGATTGAATAAAAGTAATAATGATGATGACCAGTGGCTACATGTTTTTACTGTGTGCTACTGTTCTAAAATCTTTACATGTATCATCCTATTTAATCCTCATAAAACCCTTGTAGACTGCTGTTATTATTATCCACATTTACAGACAAGGAAACTGAAACATGGAAAAATTCAGTGCCTCCTTTTATGCCCTTTTATCTTTCGGCGGTTGCGCTGCTGCAGTGTGGCCGTGTCGCATCAGCAGTCCCTTATCTCTTGCTTCTGCACTGAGCCTTCTCTGCCACCCATCTGGTACCTACACAGATCTCAGAGTGCAAGGACAGTCTCCGGGGCAACCCTTGACTAACGGGGTCAGAGTCAGGGGACAAGACAGTTATTGCTCCCCACCCATGGGTCACTTTGTAGCCATCAGCATTATATCAGAGCAGTTATTAGAGAGAGAGAGACCACAGTCATGTAAATTTTATTACAATATATTATAATCATTCTATTTTATTATCGGTTATTATTATTAATCTATTACTGTGCCTAATTTATTAATTAAATGTTATCATAGGCACGTATGCATGTATATATGCATAGGAAAAAACAGTATATACAGGGGTGGGTGAAAGTAGGTTTATAGTTGTTCATATGGAAAATAATACAGTAACAAATAATAATACAAGAATAGACTCTGTGTTTTGCATACTCACAACTTAAACCTACTTCTTTTGCCCCACCCTGTATGGGGTTCAGTGCTGTCTGTGGTTTCGGGAATCCACTGGGGTCTTGGGATATATCCCTCGTGGTTAAGGGGGATGACTGAAGGTAATGAATGAAGAGCAAGGTGGCAAATTGATCTCCGCCAATTTATCCTCACAGAACCCCAAGTTCCTTTAGCTGACAATGGTAGCCACATACATACCTGAAGTGGTCATGGATTAACTGCTCTCCCATGGCCTCACCATTAGGTTATCACAAAAGCCAGTCTCAGACCAAAATCTGCCACACCTGAAGGCTTTAAACAAGCATTCGTTAGCAGGCAAGCACAAGACCGTGTATGCAGCTTGCTCTGGAGGTGATGAAGTCCTAGCTCTCTGCCCACTCAGATACTGCTGCTACTCCCTAAATGAAAGGTTCACTGGAGGAAGGTGGGAGAACATTCTAGATGGTGGGTCTCAAACTTCATCAGGCATCAGAATCTCCAGGTGGGTTTGTTAAGGCACAGATGCTGTGTCCTGCCCCCAGAGCTTCTGATTCAATGGGCACCACTCCTTGAGATCAGTGATCGGGAGGCAGGTTTTGTTTTTCTTTCCAAAACTGGCATCAGGCAACCAGCAATTTGCTAACCAATGGCTGGGCCCAGGACCATTTAGAGAGTTAGTCTAGATTCTAGAGTGCCGACCCTTGGAGTATAGACGACAGAATGTTCTAGATTCTTTCACCTAAAAGGTGTAAGAGCAAAGACTGTCTCTAAAAGGTTTTGGAGAATACCACTAATGTCATCAATGAAGTTAGCAAAGCTGGTGGCACCGCTCACTTTCTGGATAACTGAAGTGCCCAGGGGTGGCTGGAGTGTGGCCTCACTGATCCAGTGATAGCTGACTACCCTGTCGTATGAATCCCTGGATGGAACACCTGGGAAATAACTTAAATTAGCACGTGTGCCTAATACCACCTGTCCAAGCTGAACATTTTAGAGTATATTACAGGCAACATTAATGGAAAGGAAAATTAATTAACAAATTAATGGGCATTTGTTTGATCCCACAGACTGAACCTGAAATCATAGAGGAGACCAACATCGACCGGGTGAATGAGCCCCGGGGCTACGCCAGGTCAAGGCAGGTGAAAGGCCACTCTGAGACTTCCACGCTGAGCTCCCAGCCCTCCATCGATGAGGTCAGGCAACAGATGCACATGCTGCTGGAGGAGGCCTTCAGCCTGGCGTCCGCAGGCCACGCAGGCCAAAGCCGGCACCAGGAGGCCTACGGCTCAACACAACACCTGCCCTACTCCGAAGTGGTGACCAGCGCTCCGGGGACCATGACACGGCCCAGGGCTGGGGTGCAGTGGGTGCCCACCTACCGCCCAGAAATGTACCAGTACAGTCTGCCCCGGCCGGTAAGTCAGACACCCGCCTGCTAGCATCAGGCTAGTCCTGCCCAAGGTCTTCTAACAGGGGTCTCAGAGTGGGGACTTCTAGTGATAAGTCACCTTGGGACTTGGAGACAGACCTTTGCTGCGCTCTCATCCCGTCCTCTACCCATGATCCAGGCCTTAGCCTTGTAGTCCTGTGGGCACAGGCACACAGGAAGCCCTTGTGGAATACATTTCAGAATGAATTTCCTTTCCTATTAGCCCTCCTGTGAAGGGCTGACCTCATTCTTCATGCGCTGGTGGTTTCGTACACTTCCAAGTGCAAGGACCCATTTTAAATGTCAAAATGCATCGCAGAGCTGCTGGTTCAGAGTAGACACTCGGGGGCCGCGTGGCTTGACTTGGAGTCCCAGCTCCACCATTCACTGGCTCTGTCACTTAGGGGTGTGACTTAAATCCTCTACATATGAAATCAACAAATAAAAATAAGCTGCTTCCTAGGGTTATTGTAAAGATTAAACGAGTTGATATATATGTGAGGTACTAGAATGCCAGGCACACAGTAAATGCCATGGAAATACCAGTCACACCTATTTCATTTAGTGGCAACTACGTGCACTTCAGGGTTGAGAAAGCACCCAGTGACAAAAAGCTTCCATGACTTAAGCAACAGTTGTAAAAGACAGACTCAGTTTTATAAGCCATAGACCATGATGACAATGCGTTGTACGTGTATAGATTCCACCCTCGTACTGTGTCATAGCCTGTCCCCAAGGGTCACTCATTCATGGCGTTTTATAAATTGTCATTGTGATAAGTAATTACATAATAAGAGCTACCGTTTATTGAGTGTTTCACTGTTGCTAGGCACTGATCTAGGTGTCCTGTGCATGGTAACTCCTTTATTGTGTTCTCACTACAAGCCTCTGACCCAGGTGCTAGTTTTATCCCTGTCTCACAGATGAGGAAGCTGAGGTTACACAACTTGCTCAAGTCACACAGCCAGAAAGGGGCCCCAGGCCACGCAGTCTGGTGCCAGAGCCCATGTTCTTAACCAGCATGCTTTTCTGCCTTTTACTGATTCCATTGTGATCCATCTTAACTTGGGACACCTCTGGGCTTGTGGAGCCTTGTGATAACATCAAACCACCTTACACCTGCCCAAGGTCCACACTATGCTGGCAGTTAATAAATAGCTGGTATGCTGTGTGACTACATAGTCTGCACACTATTGTGAATTTCTTTATTGTTCTCCTTTGTTCCAGTTCCGCCTCCTCACTCCCAGGTCCCTGAGGTGTCTTTCCTTGGCACTGCTCTGAATGCCCTCTGTCTGTCTCTCTCTCTCTCTCTCTGTTGTGCCCTCCTCTACAATGTCATCCTCTAGCCTAATCTTTTCGTGTTGATCAAGCTTTAGCAGGAGAGACAAAAGTTTATTTGAAACTGAACCTCTGGGCAAGGGTGGCTGGGCTTGGGTGGGAACCTGTCTTGAGGTCGGCAGGTATGCAGTTTCTGCTTTGTCCGTTCACTCCAGATTGGTCAGATCCTGGGCCTCGGACTCATGCGGATCAAGCTCAGAACAACTGCTTTATTATTAAGAGCACTAACTCACAAACCTGTGGGGAGAAGCCAGATGACCAGCTGGGCCAGAATACTTGTTTGCTGGTCAGCAGGGTCTTTCATTAAGTAAAGGCCAATTTGGGGAAAATGAGACATTACCAGAAGAACTGGTTGGTCTTGAAGTTGTCTTCTCCATCTGCAATATGCAACTCAGGAGAGTACAGCCAATAAAGGAAACGGGATGAACACAGGGCATCTCTTTCCATCCTATTTCCTGAGATACGGGTGGAATAATGCAAAATTCTTAATATGATTTTGAAGCTAAAACAGAAGCTTTAGGGTAATACCTAGATCTCAGAAATACACCCTTGCCTCTGCTGTCAGGGACCTTGCTGGACACGTTCAGGAAGCACTGCCTTCTGGCAGAGCGTCGGCATCTGGGGCCACCATGGCCACAGCGCTCTCATTAGTCTGGAGTCCAAGTCCTTTTTTCAGAAAACTTAAAAAATTCTCGTTGAACCTTACAAACCTATCCCCTTACTATACTACTCCATGACAGTCACATTAGTTTTCTAATTGCCCATTAAATTAGTACCCACTTTATGGGGGAAGAAGGGATTTTCTCATTGAGATTTTAGAAAACACTCTAATCTTATCACATACAGGGTAGGGCAAAAATAAGTTCACAGTTGCGAGTATGCGAAACAGTTTATTCTTGTTATTATTTATTAATTGTTGTATTGTTTTTCCAAATGAACAACTGTAAACTGCCAATTGTGAGAAGAGGGACTATAAATCCCTTCCTTTGTTTGGGGAAAGGTATGTCCTTATTTGTTGGTTTGTTGATTACAAAGGAACGTAGACCTGGAAGGATGTCCAGGACAATGATTTTTAAATTCTCAGCAAAACCTGAGAGTTCAGGGTGTCATCTTCCAGGCAATGAAGGGGCCAAATTCACCAGAGTACCACGCCCCACCCCACACACACACACACACCTCAGCAAACTGAAATAAAACCATGAGCTGAAACCAGAGATGGCAACAGTATGTGGCATTCCCCAAGAGGGCGGGCAGGCCGTGATGCCTAAAGAAAAGAATGAATGAGAAGCACAAGTTAAGCTTTGTCTTCCCAGAGAGCATTTCTAGATTTTCTCATGCTAAGAAGGCTGTGGCCTAGCTCTCTGATCCTGTCTGTCGCTGACCGTTGTCCTCTTACCCCCTCAAGTGTTGATTAAAGCCTTCATTTTTATAACAGTTCCAATCCTTTATCTTTGAATGGTGCTTTATAGATTGGAAAATACTTACACTTCCACCGACTTGCCTGATCTTTGCAGTACCCCCTCTGAGCAAGGCGTCTTTGCTCCATTTCAGAAGAAGACACTGAGGCCCAGAGAGGTCACCTGATTTGCTTTGGGACGTAAAATCTATTCATCAGCAAAGCAGGCCCTCCACTCATACCTCCTGATTCCAAACCCACTGCTTTCCCCCATTAAACCTTATTTCCATAAGTGAGAAAGTCTAACACAATCAGTGGCTCATTTATTCATTCATTCATTCATCTGATATTTATTGATCAACTCTGATACAGCAGGCATTGTTCCAGGAGCGAAGATATAGTGGCAACAAAATCCCTGCCCTCATTACAGTCTAAGCGGTAGCAGATAATAAATGAACAAGCAACGTTAAAAGCACACCAGGGAGAAGGAGCAGCATGTACAAAAGCGCAGGCAGAAAAGAACTCGGCATATTCGATTGCCAAGAACACCTTGGCAAAGAACCATTGCAGGGCCCTGTGACTACAGCGGCCTGAGCAAAGGGGAGAGGGGTAGGAGGTGAGACAGAAGGAGGGGCTGGGGAACATGTTAATGAAGATCTGGGGGGAAACTCTGAGGGAGGAAGCCTGCCCCTTGGAAATTGGCTTCCCTTTTCAGTAAGAAGTGCCTGTGTGTTGATCAGCTCTGGGTTTTAACACATCGCCCTCTATTTGCTCGTCTCTTTCACAGGCCTACAGGTTTTCTCAGCTTCCTGAAATGGTCATGGGCTCTCCCCCTCCGCCGGTACCTCCCCGGACTGGCCCTGTAGCTGTTGCTTCTCTGAGGCGGTAACACAATCCTTTCTTTGTTTAGAATATTTGGAAACGATTTGGTCCTGTGTACCCCAACCTGACACACTTCCTTCACACTGTGCTCCATTCTGGGCGCGTCACCTGCTCAGACAACCATGTGCCTGGGGTTCCCCGAGTGCCATGAAGGAAATGGGGGCCATAGAGGGCTCACCGGCTTTTTGTTATTGTAAATAGAAAGTCCTGTAGAACCCACAGCTGAAGAAACCTGGTGTCAACTGCCTCATACACAGAAAGCCCCATCTTTGACCTTGAACATCTAAAAATCACTCCAGCTTGAGCCACGACAATAGCTGCCTCAAGTCTGGGCATCTCCTGTCATGTATGCACATCCAGAAGTCCCTTTGTTATTAGGAGTGGTGTCCAAGGTCTCAGCATCCACCCCAACTCGTGACTTCCGAAAGGGAGAGGCTGAAAGCACATGAACTCAGAGGTGTCCAGCATTCTCTTTGCTCCGTAATATAAAAAGCACATGTTTTTAATAAAGATAGACAAGAAACACAAAGGCCATGAGCCCTGGGAGAGACTGAAATAGTCGTCTTGTGCAGTGCTGGGAGGAACATCTGGTCCCAGGGGTACATACGGGCCAACACCCTTGCCTTTGCACCCTCTCCTGCCCCCATGACACTGATCACACCCTCTCTGTGAACCACAGGTTTGCATTTGTGAACACAGTGAAGAGAAATGACTTTCCCTCGGCAACAACCCTGCCCTCATTTGCAGCGGTTTAGAATGCCCAGCTGTGTGTAGACACCACCCCTTGGCCCCAGCTGAGCTCAGAGTGGCCTGAGAAGCAGCAGACCAGAGTTCCATCTAACTTGCCAGTAATCTGCTCTGTAACACCAAGTTGCTTCACCTGTTTGGTCCTGATTCCTTATCTGTAAACTGAGAGCAATAACCTAAATGATCTCAGAGGCTCTGGAAATCCTCAAAGGGGACTGAGTGCATGGTGCAGAACCCAGGGATTCTCCTGGGAAGAGTAGCAGATGCCGAGAACAGTAGGAGGGAAGCCAGGGCTCTGGGAGTGAGCAGGCCAGAGGAGGAGGGAGGGATTGAGAAAGAAGGGCGACTCACCCCCACACCGCTGAGCCTCCAGTGCCCGCCTGCAGGCATACAGCTAAATCACCGCAGCCTCTGTGTTTAACGCCCCTGGGGGAATAGCACAGGGCTTCTAGTCACTCCCTAGGGGTCTGACTGGGAGGAGCCCGCGATTGGTGGTAGGTTTGCCCGAGGCCAGCGTCTGTTTCATTTCCTCTCCCAACCACCTGTCTCCTCCCATGCATGTCCTTCTGCACCCTCTGCCATCCTTGCCAAATAGCAGGAGGTCACTGCCCTCTCTACAAACCCCTCTTCTTCTCAGAGATTTATACCTCTGCTCTGAGGGTGGCCCCCTTGGCTGGCAGCCTGCCACCTGGCGCGGCTGCCTTTGCATCCCTGCCATTTTAATTTTAGGGCAGCCTGGAGCCTCCCTGTGAAAGGGAAGACAGTCTGTGACTAAAGCACCCTTTACAATAAGAGGAGAGGCAGCCGCGGAGCCCAGGCCGCCCTCTTCTTCTATGGCTTTCTGAGCACTAAGTGGAAATAGGTGTGTTAAACGGGCCAGATTCTCTGCTTGCCTAGGACCAAAAAGAAAAAGGAAAAAATGTGTTCTCGTTCATAACGCTCAGGAAGTGCTAAAGTGCTAGGCTCCTGTGCTCGGAGCTTCCTAGGCTCCTCGCTCCCACATCCCCACTCCCCCTCACCCCCCGAGTCCCAGTCTTGGTGTCCGGAGAGGGGAAGAGTCCTCGCGCTCCAGACGGAGCCTTCTCATTGGCTGCCGATGATGTCATCACTTCCCAGGTCGACCATCCCCAGCTAATACCCAGCGCTAATTGCTTGGCTTAATTTTTCTGTGTAAATTAAATATGATACTCCCCAAAGACAGAAAAGCCTCTCTCGGGGGGCGGGGGGCACCGACCTTGAATATCAAAGAACATCTCCCCCTCGGTGATGGCTGTTACCGGTCTAGGCGCATTGGCTCCCCTTTGTTATTTGGGAGCAAATCCAGACCCAAGGATCCCACCCTGGAGGGGGGGCAGGGAGGCTGCCGCGGCTCCCCAAGGTGACGGCCCTGCCTGGGGAAGCAGCTAACGTAGCCTTCTGCCTGCCCAGGTCCACCTCGGATGTGGGCAGCAAGACCAGGATGGCTGAGTCCTCCGGCCCCGAGCCCGCCCAGCTACACGACAGCCCCTCCTTCGCGCACGTGTCCAGAGGCCCGGTGTCCGTGGCGCAGCTGGATCAGTCGGCGTTAAATTACTCAGGTGGGCAAGAGGAGAAAAGGCCTGCCCCCACCGCGCCTCCCTAAATCCACACTCCCCCTTCTACCTGCCACCCTCAAGACTCCAAGCAACTGTATTTCTGGAGAGCTACTGCTTTTACTTCTTACAAAGATCTGAAACCTGACAAAATACTGATATATTACAGTCGGGGTATATGTTAACATCTTGCCAGATTTTAGGGGTTTTGTAATTATATATATATTTTAGAGCATTATAGATCCAACCATCCACCCCCATCTCATTCCCCTTCTCCCCAGAGGTAACCACAGTCCGTGATCCCTGGGCGTTCACCTTCTGCTACATGTATGTGTGTGTGCACGACAGTGTGTATCAGAGACCTGCATGCAGCCTTTTCCCTCTCATGGCACATACAAACTACTTACTGACATTCTGCAGCACACCAGAAAATGTATTTTTTGCTGATGAGGCAAAAATATAGGTATAATGTTGATTTATTTTCACCAGGTGGCTATTGTTCTGTTTAACTGTTGTCCTTTTTTTTTTTTTATTATTTGACAATCTAAGGGAAAAGAGGTCGGTGCCCCTAAGGAAATAGGTATTGCGTGTCTTGAAAACTCTTGTGGCACATCTGTTGAAAATCACTGGTCTACATTAATGCTGTATATATTTTACATCTACATAACTGATATCAAGCTATACATTTCCTTTTGCACTTCATTCTCTTGATGCGACATTGTTTTTAAGGTTTCTCCCAGTTGCTGGGCCCAGGGAGGTCTAGTTCATTCACTTAAACTGCCACGAGGTATTTTTCTACTACATGAGATGCCACAGTTTATCCTTTCCGCTAGTGAGGGATGTGTCCGTTGTTTCCAGTTCTTCATTATTACAGACCATGCTGAAATGAACACGGGGGTCTGTACGTGCCCTGATTGGTCTTTTAGTTTATGCAAGCCTTACCTTTTAAGCTGAAACTGCAAGCACCAGTTGGAAGTGTCACCAGTGGAATCCATTCCTCTTGGTTCCTTTTCTTGGCTCTTTAAAAATACCCACCCTCCTAGGAGGGAAACACCTGGACCCAGAGGTGTCCTTTCCTCTTGTTAGCAGGCCTGAACTGTTGGGGTGGGGATGGGGGACTTGGTGAGAGCGCAGTGAGGGGAGCTTGGCGATGCTTTCTCTAGAAACACAGGTCTGAGTCATAGCAGTTCATGCCTTTCCTGCTGACTGAGCAGGTGAACAAGGCTATGGCTACAGCGGGAGGTCTGCTGTCCCCCCACTACCAACTCCCCCAGTGCCAGAGTTTCTGCCCCACTCCCCTGTTGCTGTTTTCCCAGCTCCCCTGGCTTGTGCAAATGTCAGCGGAGTGGGCGGGGTATAGCCTAATCTCTCCCATCCATGTCCTCCATGCCAGGTAATACGGTGCCTGCAGTGTTTGCCATCCCAGCTGCCAACAGACCGGGCTTCACTGGCTACTTCATCCCCACACCCCCCTCGTCCTACAGGAACCAGGCCTGGATGTCCTACTCGGGAGAGAACGAGCTCCCAAGCCAGTGGGCCGATTCGGTGAGACCCTTGCTCAACACTCTTCGGGGGAAAAGGGATGAGAGGCTGAGACTGGGTGTTTTGTTATCTCAGTTCACCAACCAGATGGCTGATGTCAGCCATTTGAAAGGGGACATGTAAGGGGACAGGTGAGATGGGTTGTTCTTTGACAGAGGAACTGGAAACCTGCCAGGTTCTACCTCTGCCCAGCAGGACTACCTTAATCTAATAAATGTTTATAATAACTACCATTTGGGGGGTACTGTCTATGCGCTAGACATTATGCCAGATATTTTGTTTATACGATCTTATTTAATCTTCACAACCATCCTGTTACATCAGGTCGGTGTTATTCCCATGATGAGTCTCATTTTGCTAACGAGAACACTGAGGCCTAATCTGAAGCCGCACAGCTTTTGTAGGGTACTAGGGCCAAATTCCAAAGCTCATCTGTCTGGCTGCAAAGCCTTTTTAAATTTGTTCCTTTTAGCTTTAAAATTCTGTAAGCATTTTAGATGAAATGCCAGAAAAATGAAGTGCTAGAAACTCAAGACTGAACTACTTTCTAAGGCCTTTCTAAGCCTTCCTAAGGCTTTCTGCCTGACTTTCAGCGGAAGACTGGTTGTTGTCATCCCCTGGTTTCTTCCATCATTAAACTAGGAGCATATGGCCCAGTGCACCTGGCCCAGCCAGACTACAGAGGGGAGCAACCAGATGAATCTGGATATTCATCCCAACCCAGCCTCTGAGCCACCTGCCAAGGGCTGCTAAATGAGAGCAAACAAACCCCATGAAAAAAGTAGCACATTCATAGCCCCTGGAGTGGGTTGCCCCAGTCCCTGTGCGGGATCGTCCAACATGGGTAAGAAAGGCAGGCTGTCTCTCCAGGCCGAGACTGGGGACCCCCAGGACTGTATGTCATGTTAGGGTTTGGTCCCAGCATCTAAAGTCCATTCTCGATTCAGGAGAAGTGTTGAGACACTCAAGGCCTGTGTCATCTTTCCTCTCTGCCTAAACTCCTGGGCTCCATACTTTCCACCCCTCACAGTTCAGCACAGCCTCGGTGTTGGTGTCTGTCCTTGCTGTAGTGATGTCCCAACTAAATGACATCACCAGGATGAAGTTATTCTACATATATGAATTTCCCCGATGACCGAAGCCTACCCCTTTAACTTCTAAAATATTTTAAAATATATACCATCTTTAAAAGAGGAACATAATTGAAGTTGTCTTTAGCAAATGATTCAGTATCATTATTATACTAAAAGGACATTTGTAAGGCGGTCTCTGATGGTTTGCGGAATTATTGCCCCCACCAGATTTCTCCAGAGTACTGTAATTTTTTTATTATGGCACTTCTGTTCACTGGATTCTGGTTATATTAAGAAGGTAGCCAGGTAGATTCAGATCTAGACTCAAGCATGTTCCCACCAGCATTTCCAGGGAGTTCAAGGGACCTCTTTTCTAACCAATCCGACTCCAGGTTTTGTATCTGTACAATGGTACGGGGCCTCTGTGTTCTGAATCCCTCCCCTTGTCCTCACTCGCCATCTGCTTCCAGGATCTGACTCGAGCCCCTTCCTAATCCCAGGGCCTCTCTCCCCTCCACTCGTTCTCTGCAGGTCCCCCTCCCAGGGTACATCGAGGCTTACCCCCGGTCACGTTATCAGCAGAACTCTCCCTCCAGGCTCCCTCGCCAGTACAGCCAGCCGGCCGGCATGCACCCCAGCTTGGAGCAGGCCCCGGTGCCCTCCACAGCGGCCTCCCAGCAGAGCCTGGCAGACAACGACCCGTCTGACACACCCCTGACCAACATCTCCACAGCGGCCCTCGTGAAGGCCATCCGGGAAGAGGTGGCCAAGCTGGCCAAGAAACAGACGGACATGTTTGAGTTCCAGGTCTAATGCCTTAGCCCCGCAGGACTGCCGGACTCTGAGGAAACGGACTTCGGGTTTCTCAAGCCTAATGTGTTGGGACTTGAGGCATACACAATGGGTGAGTCTTTCTCATCCTTAGTTTCTGAAAAGGTGAACAGTGAGACTTCTGGGAAACAGAGGAAACTCTTGAACGACTGGATTCACGACTTATTCAACTGATTGTATGTCAAGAAGTCCCTGCTTGGGACCATGTGCTTGATATTCTGTTATATTAAATGTTTGAACTGTGGGTACATTTCCCTATGGAGCCTTAGTCACGAGAGACACTAGCTAATCTCCAGATTCCTGTCCAATGCCACATGTCAATAAATCACCAGGAGGCCGAGGACGCAGCTGTCTTTGCTGACCCCTGCATGTTAACTGTGTTTCTGTGTTAAAGGCAGTGCAGGCGTGTGATTTAGCACCAGACTGCACTCTCTCTCATTCAGCCTTGACTGTAATCGTTAAAATCACCTCCAGTCTGTAAGGGAGGCGCGGACTCCAGCCAAGAAACTTGAGTCCTTTTCTTGTTAAAGATTCGTATTCAAAGTCAGATGCATCAGAGGAAAGCCAGCACTATCAGTGACTGAACCTATAAATAGTCCTGATCCCCCCTTCCATTAATTAAACAAAGGCCAAGAAAGAGAGAAGATGAGAGGGCACGATTGATTTGTGTTGACAGGTTTTTGAAAGGGTGTTGTTACCCTGGAACTGGAGAACCCGAGAAGTTGGAACGTAACAGAGAAGCAGCGCTAAGAACCTTTAGGATCCTACAAAAGGAAAGCAGTTATTGGTGGAGCTTTCTCTTTGCCCTGCAACGAAGGCGGCCTGAGAACGAAGCTTCTCTCTCTTTTGGGATAACAAATACATTGACTTTCACAAGAAAATCTCTGTCTCTGCAACAGTGATGTCCAGCCTGGGCTGCCAGGTGATACAAAAGGAACTCGTAATTGATGCCTGCTAGAAGCAGGAAAAAGTGGATCCACAGTCTGCCCAGCCTGCAGCCTCTGCTTATAGAAGCTTCTGAATGTAGAAAATCTGTTGAATGACAATGAAATGTAAATAACATTTTAAAAAGTGTATGGAGTTAGCCAGTCCCCTCCCTCCCCAACCTCTATGGTTAATGGACACTAGGGGACATTTGCTGAAATGGCAGGACTGCTGACCTTGTGAGGGGGGTGTTGCAAGTCACCCCGTCCCTCGCCATGGTAAGTCAGCCTCCGGAGCTCTGGGTGGACAGTGTCTCCCATCCCTGAGGCACCTGCCACAGGCACCTGTCAGCACAAAGCAAAACACTGCTGGCTGCCGGTGGCCTCGGGGAGAGGACGCTGGTCCCTTCGCCAGCTTTGGGAGCCATGCACGATGGTTAGGGCTGCCTTGGTGTCTGTGGTAGAACGAGGTCCTGTCCTGCCTTCACCCAAGGTCATTGCTGCTTCAGCTGTATCCATTCCCTGAGCCCATCTTTCCATTCTCATGAGTTTCTTTGGTCTTTACTGAGGGAAGGGGGAAAGTTGGAAGTTGAGAGAAGAGTAGGAGAGGAACTGATTAGAATGGGAGATTCAAAGTCAAAGCACAGACTTTTCAAAGAAGCTGTTTTTATTTCCCACTAGCAACTTGCCCTTTCGGAGATGGGTCATGGAATCCCCAAACAAGTCTCTTGTTCGGATGATTTTAGGTAGTGTCTTTTGGTATGCTGATTGATCTTTCATAGTGTTAGTTTTTTGTTACTTCAAAAAAAAATCAGCTATAAATAAAATGTATTTTTGTAATTTCCACGTGTATATATGGTATATTTCTACCAATGACCAGTTGTTGTGATCCAAAACCTAAATCAGCTTGCAAAACACTGTGGACAGTGCAAGATTTTATCAACAGATTAACACAACGCCTAAGTCTATCCAAATTGGTATTCAGTGCACTTGAATGAACAAAGAGCCAAAGAAACTCAGCCTTTCCATGCAAATGGTATGAGTCTGATAAAGTCAGCTACATTGTCCCGCCTTATCAATAATCTTAATATTTCATCAGTGCAATGACATTCAACCCAGTACTTTGTCTACTTGGTAAATGCCTGGAAATATTGTATGTGAAAATGAAGTTTTAAGACCTTAGTGTAATTAAAATATATGCACATGCTTCAAAGATAGTGTCAGAGCTTTGGGTGTGCCAGTGACGGATGGAGAGTGAGCCTCCAGCCCCTGCTGGCTAGGAGGATGGAGAAACAGATCACTGCGGTCTCTACAGAGCCCCATGAAATACTGAGTTAGTCCACAGAGACGACTAAAAGTATAGCATGCTTAATCAGACACTCCCTCAAACCGGACACCACCGGTTTAAGAAAGTAGATGGCAAGAAACCTTAAATTGATAAGGTCAGTCTGTCCGTGTCTTCCCACCAATGGGGAGACAGACACCATGGTTTGATACTCTGTGACTAAGATGTGGTCCCTTCTCTGAAGAGTCTCCTGGCCTCATGGAGGTGACAGATACCTGGACAGCTGGCTCAGAGAAAAGGCAAATGGTCGAAAGTGCCATGTGGAAGTTAAAGTAGAGTCCATGAGAGCTCAGAGGCTTGTGTCCCTCCTGGCCCTCCAGACAGTTGAAGAAGCCACAAGGACCCAGATGACCTTGGAGAAGGAAGTCAAAGTCCCGAGAAGAGGAGCGGCCTGCCCAGGGATTCCAGCCCAAGCCTGCTGATTCATGATCCAACTTGCTTTCCGTGTCACCATGCTGCCTGCACACTTGTCTATGGTTTTTGAACTATGCTAGGAAGTTTAAAAAGTAGACAAGGGTCATATGAAACATTCCCCATGTCCTTGTGAAGAAAAAAGGTGATAGAGTAGGTAAAGAACTTCAGATAAGTGTTTAGAGGACAATGCATTTGTGGCGTAATAAACATTTTTGGAACCGTTGTACTTTTGATGTGAGTTTTCTGCATTCTGAAAAGAAGTGCATTTTGCCTTTTTCTAGAGAGTGCCATCAAGGGAATGGTGTTCTCAGCTGATGTTCAAGCTAGGGGTGGATCCAGACAGGCAGCCAGGGAGGCCATGATGGCTTGTCATTGTGAGGTAGTAGATTCCGTGCCCTGTGTCAGGGAGGCAACCCCGGGGGTGCAGGAGAAAGTCTATGTGCGTTCCCTGGTACCTATGACCTGAGATGGCAATGTTATCTATGGAGCAGGAAGTTGCCTCTTTCATGGCGTGCCATGAACTGAATGTTTGTGCCCCACCCCACCAATTCATATGTTGAAATCCTAACCCCCAGTGAGATGGTATTAGGAGGCAGGGCCTTGGGAGGTACTCAGGTCATGAGAGTGGAGCCCACATGAATGGGATTAGTGCCCTTATAAAAGGGACCCCCCTCCCCTCCAGAGAGCTCTCTTGCCCTCTTTTAGAAATAAATTTCTGTGGTATATAAACCACGCGATGGTACTTTATTACAGTAGCCTGAGCTGACTAAAATAGGGTGGATTATGTAAGAATCAATTCTCTGGACTCTGGACCCAGGAGAAGTTATATGGTGCATTTGTTAATTTAAGAATTCAGTGGAAGGACACGTAATTTCTGAGTAATCTTGATGGAAGAATGAATAGGAAATGGTTAGATTTGTCCTTAAAAGTATAAACTTCTGAGAGAAAATACAGATGGAGGAGGAGAGGAATTTGCATGCCTGACTAAAGGAAATGCTTCTCTAACAGGCAGAAATTAGGGACATGGGTCAAAAGGTTTAAACATTGATTACAGACAAATAAGATGCTATTTTCCCCTACAGAGTGCACAGGCACTCAATGTTTAATGAATGAAATAACAGATACTAGTTTAACAGTTTGAGAACAGAATTTAAACTTAATCCATTCCTTCAGCCACACACCAGAAAATAGTTTGAACTTTCCTTACAAAATACAGCCACATACTCTTAGGGAAATTTAGCTTGGAACAGTGACCAATCAGGACGCAAGTACTAGAGATTGAATTCTGCCTCTGAGTTGATTTTACCGGTATTGTAAGCAAGGAACTTTGCAAGGACTAGAAGCCCATTCACACTTGCTAATTCTCCCTTCCAGGGGTTGACGGCAGATACAGGGCCATTTCATAGAAACAAAACACAGCTTCCACGTAAGAAAGGGATAGAGACAGCGTCTTCTCTTTTGCTGTCGTGTTCTCTTCATGTGGGCTTTCATCTCTTTCTCTCTGCCTCTCTGCTCAGTTATCTCTTGCTTCCCTTGGCCTGCTAGCTTTCTGTGTTTTCATTGGAGGGTGTACAGATGAAAATCTACCCTCAGATCCATTCCACACAACCTTTCCTCTTTAATAGCCATCCCTCCCTGACTACCATCTCTGTACCCCTAGAGAAAATTCTCCACAGTCTCATTGATCCAGTTCATCTGCCTGTGGATCAGGCACCCTTCGGTCAGGTGTCTATCCAATCAGCTATAACTAAGGAGGGCAGGGTCATGTAATACCAGCATGGCGCCTTGGACCAGCCCTCTCATTGAGGGCTTTTGTTGGGGGCTAGTGCTCAGATGAGGGCACATGGGTGGAAAGGACCTTCAAAATGAACCTGCTGTGGACTGGAATTGACCAGTGCTCCTAGGATGCCAGCCTGCAGGTGAAGAGTCCCTGCGGATCCAGGGATACTGCAGCAGAGAGGAGAAGGCATCCTTGACTTGTGCATCAGTGAAAAATGCATGAGCTGGAAACCTTGGCAGACTGGCCAGACCTGCCCCAACCGCTTGCCACCCACCACCAGTGCTACTGATACTGCTGCTGGGTCTAAGATGGGATTTCTTAGCAAGGCCCAGTTAGCCAAGTCTTGCTCAGCAGACGATAAATACTTGTAAATTGAAATGCATGATCTCAGCTCAGGTGCTATTAACGTGGCTCAGGGCCACACATTTGCATGAATGAGGAAACACATGAGCCTCTCAACAGAGTCTTTGGAAACAAAATTGGTTTCCAGAGAAATTGATATTCTTGTGGCTCTGCCCTTCCAAGTATAAGTTAGTGTTCCCTAGAATCGAAAGGTCTCTTGATCTCTTAAGGTGAAATGTTACAGAATCCTAGCCTGTGCTAAGTGCTAACATGTAGGGTGCTTCTGGAAAGGCATATTTATGAAATAGGATGAATAGTGCTAGAAACAAGCTTGAGGATATTAAGTTGCGATGACCATGCAGATCTCAAAAACAGAAATATGGGAAGTGGCAGAATTTGTTTCCATAGGTCAAACCCACACTTCAGTGAAAGCCATTATGCAATGAAATCTAGAAAGTGATTGCTTTTATTCTTTGACCTTGACCAGACTTTTGTAAACTGTGGAAGGAGGCCATCAATGTATTTTACATAAATTAACTGTGGCCTCACCTTATTTCCCCACATCTGTACCTGATGCCTAAACTCACCCTCAGCCCACACACAAAATGAGAGCAGGTTTGTAGCAAACAATCAGAGGAGTATCATTGGTCTGGAAATGTTGAAAAAGGCAGAATAAATGGTCAAGGTCTTGATCGACTCCCTATAAACCAGTCTCTGATTCCTTGTCTGTGAAATGGGTATAACAACGTCAGCACTTCCTACCTCCAGTGGTGTTTATAAGGAGCGTGTGGCATAATGTATGTAAAAATGCTTTGAAAAGTGTATTCTTACTAAAGTATTAGCTTCAAATTCAGTTTTATTGAGCAAAATATGTTAGCTCCTTCCAGCCACTGAACTAATGTGCTATAAAATTTTTAAATTTTATATTCTATTAAAAAAAAAAAAAAGACGTTCCTAAGTTTGGAAGTGCTCAGAAAAGCCAGCCTCACCTAGAGCTGCATTGTGTTGTTGTCTGTGATTTGAAGGATACGAAAGTACTTGTACATGGGCTTCTGGGTGGAAAACCCAGACTGGCGACTCCTCACCAACCACACGAGACACATTGGGCAAAGACAAGTACTGAACAGGAGCTCTGACTGTAGCTGTTGTCATTAAAGGCTTTGCTTTCTAATTAACTTTGTACGTCCTTGGCCTCTGCCGGGAACAGAGTGTTCTTATGCTGTCAGAATTTTTTTATTGTGAAATAAAATGGCAAAGGCTTTCATACCCCCAAACCTGCCTGCTTCTCATTCTGCCTCCGCCAGATGGTGAGATGGAACCCCTTCACAGCCCAGCTGCCCAGCAGGGCCTGCGGGGGGTGTTGGTAAACAACACATGCAGGCTTGGCAGACCCTGTGTGGTCTCTGAAGCCATCTCATCCTGGGGCATGAGCCAATTAGCCAAAAAGAGGTCACCCTTGGCCATCCATAGGTCCCAGAGAAGTAGCCTGTCCATGACTGTATTCTCGGGGAAGAAAAATCCAATGTCTTCTCACGTGCCTTTCTCAGGGCACAAAGAAGTCCCACCCGGGTCAGCGGCTCCCAAGGAGTCCAGGGATAACATGGTATGAGACACAAACTTCCGAGACCACCTACTTCTCCCACCCTGTGCTGCTCCCAGCAATCACTGTGTCTGCCTTATGTTCAGCCCTGTCCAGGGACCATGTGGTATACTGCATGCTCAGCCGCTGGCCTAAGCTGAGTGGACAGGAGAGACTTCCAACCCAAGAATGACCCACATGCATAGGCTGACCAGCCACAAACAAATGTGGCTCGGCACATGGGGCTAGGCCCACCAGCTTCTCTTGGTAGGAAATGCCAAGAAACAGAGTCCCTTAGAAGCAGATGCTGAAACCACATGGTCATGATTCGGAGAAGCCATGATGGGCTGTATCCAAAGCAAAGTGCTAAGAAAGCAGAATATTGAATGAGACGTCGCCTTGAGGCCAAGGAGATTTCAAGTATAGGAAAGAGGGCCAGTTTCCTATAACAAAAACAGACAAAAAAGAAAAACAAAAAACCCAACTTAGTATTTCTCAGAAGGCCCTGTGCCCCGGTGGAGAACAACATCCTGTGGCTTTTGTGACTCCACTGAGACTTGGGCAGCAAATGAAGTATCATTTTTCACCAGAGCTTAATCTACTGAAGCTCTCTGTAAGTACTTACAAGAGTACTTAGAGGGCGAAGGAGCAACTCTGTACTCCTCTGTAAAGAGGGCTCAAAGAGGCACAAAAAACTCCCCCAAAAGCCACTGTCTCGCTGCACTGATGAGGAGTAAAGTTGGAGGTCCCACAAAAGCATGGGACTGCCCATGGGGTAGTGATTGTTGCCGAGAATGGGACCAGTGGGCCCAGTAATTAAGGGGTTCCCTGCTCCTCCATTTTCTTTTTCTTTCCTCCTGGACCCTGGCTGCTCTTATGTTTCAGGACAAATGAAATGATCAAGGGAAAGGAAGTGGTGGTGCCTACTTCAGTCCCAGGAATGGCAGGCAGGCAGACAGACCCAGGGAGCTGGAAGAGACACCCGGCAGCCCCAGCCTCTCCTTGCTAGGTCCCCATCAGAAACAGGAGAGCAGCCCTGGCTGGTGTAGCTCAGTGGATTGAGTGTGGGCCTGCAAACCATAGGGTCACCAGTTTGATTCCCAGTCAGGGCACATGCCTGGGTTGCAGGCCAGGTCCCCAGTTGGGGGCAACCACACACTGATGTTTCTCTCCCTCTCTTTGTCCTTCCCTTCCCCTCTCTCTAAAAATAAATAAATATAATCTTAAAGTCCTTTCAAGAATCAAGACTGGACTTCTCTGAGTATATGTCCTGCATCCAGCTCATGGGCTCCCTACTGGAAGTCAGAAAGAACGTGCCTAGGAAGGAGTGTGGACCCAAGTAATGGAAACATGAGGGAAGGTGATGTCAATGGTCCATTACCTATAAAATGTGCACAGATGGTTGGTGGGGGACATACTTGCTTTGAGTTTCTCCACAACCTCTTGGAGGTACCATTACAACAGTTATGGGAGTTACCATATTGTACCTCCAATACTGGCTTGCACAGTTGGGCACTTTATCTTAACAGCATTTCAGTGTCCATGTTTGCACATGGACACACCCACATTTAGGGAGGAGCCATCTGACTCCTTGGACCCGAAATAAAGTTTTGTTAGTACGACAGTTGCCCCATTAGCCTCTCCTCCAAGTCAAAGAGCTCTGGCAAATGCTTGCAGGTAAAAGCACTCCTGGTCACCTGGTCTCGGAAACAGGCTTATATGAGCTGCTCTGGACTCTGATGGGCCTTCACTGAACATATACAAGAGCTTGCTTTTGCCTCTGGTGCTCACGCCATCACCCACTCCTGGTGGCTGGGGCTTTTGGGAGACCCAAGGACCTGTGAGTGCCACGCCCCATGAGGCCACATCCCCTGACATACCAGCACAACCTAATAAAAGGCTACTACCCAGATGCCTTACCTATAGGACATTTGGAAACAGTTGGGTTTGGGGCCTAAGGTCTACCAATAAGCCAGATGTTGGACTAGATTTCCCACGCTTCATCCTGGTCTGCTAGGATTCCTGGAGGCAAAGTGCAAAGCTGTTTGCCTGCTCCTGCAGAAGTCCATTTTCTAGGTCACATTTTGGCAGCATCAACAGAAAAGGCCTGGGGAGTCTAAGGATTGCAAACAAAGGGGTACCAAATTGCCCAAGTCACTCATGTATTAACAGTCAGGTGCTTTGGGAAATAAAAGTTTGTTTCTTTTAAAAATAAGGTTTTGTCTCTCAAACTGGTAAATCCCAAACAGGCCTTCTGTCCCCCAGGGACCCACTCTTTAGAATGGGTTCAGGTAAAAGAGAACCAAAGGTGGAGACCAGAAACCAGATGCCAGGACTGAGACATGCAGCCTGCAGAGAGGCAGTAGGGCTGTCTTCCTGCCAGGGACATGTGTGTCTACCCATGGTTTCATCCTGTTGGTTGTGAATCTTTTATGTAACTGACCCTGTACAGGAAACCTGATAGAACCTTCCATATAGCCATCCATTCAGCTCTTCATGGGCCAAGCAAGCATTTTCCGAGGACCTACTGTGCACCTGACACCATGCTGGGTGATGAGGATTCAACAGTGAGCGGGTCACAGAGCACCTGCACCTCACAGAGCTTGCAGTCAAGGGAGATTGATCCTTGAGACAAAAAGCCCGACACAGGAAGGACTCACCATTCATTCAGTGCTTTTTCTACCTTACATGGGCCAGCCCAATAAAATGGAAGTCCCCTTCTTTTGGGAAACATTTAGGTTTAGAAAAGGACAGACTTTGCAGTTGTGTCTTCTGATTAAGCTACACAGCTTTCCTTCCCAATGACTTTTATCCGGGTAATAAGGTGCCCACAATAGCCCCACGGGGATCAAGAACAAATTGCCAAGAATCAACAAGCGTTACAAACCCACACTCAGAGCTGTCCCCACCAGATGAAATCTGGAGCCCAAACTGTAAGAAGAGGAAAAACCAATGTGGGAATTATATATACATATGATGCAATCCAAATGAAAACTTTAGGAAACATACACTTTACGAATGAAACCACGGTGCGCCGAACACTCTCATTTTGCATTATTGCAATAAAGTGCAATTCAGAAGGCACTGGATGATTAATGATGGGTTTTGGTTTTTATTCAGCCTCTGAAATATAGCGCTCTACGGAGCAACTCGGAAAAGGCCGACCAGGTAGAGCCCTGCAGGAGCACCATTTCTTTCCCGCATTACTGTTTAGCTTAAACAAACTTGCGGTTGTTATCTCTTGACAAACCTGCCTGTGATCTAAAGCATTTGTCTTACTGGTAATTTTCCTTCCAAGGTGTCAGTGGATATTTTTGTTCACGTTTTGTCTTTTCTCTAGGTAGAAAAATAACAAGAGGAATAACTAGGAATACACTGTAAATACTACCATGGATGGACTGAATTTGGTCTCCTCGTCCCCACCCTCCAATTCATATGTTGAAGCCTTACGCCCCAATGTGTTGGCGTTTGGGGTGAACAGGTTTAGACAAGGTCTTGAGGGCAGGGCTCTGGCGATGGGATTAATGTCCTTATAAGAAGAAGAGAAACCTGGGCTCGGGCTCTGCCACGTGAGCACACAGCCAGAGGGCAGCCATCTACAAGCCAGAAAGAGAGCTCACATCAGGAACTCAATTGGCTAGCGCCTTGATCTTGGACTCCCTAGCCTCCAGAACAGTAAGAAATAAAAGTCTGTTGTTTAAGCCATCCCATCTGTGCTATTTTGTTATAGCAGCCGGGGCATATCAATACAGATAATATGTTCAATCCAGCTTATTTTATTCATGTAAACTGGAGTTTTCAGTTAAACTGGTTCTGAAGAGAGACTGCCCCTCTACAAGTGAAACGTGGATCTCCAAGGGCAGCAGCCACCTGCAGCCTCAGGGAAAGGCTGGGGCTGCACCTGTGCTTATCTTTGCAGCAGCTGCCTTTAATGGCCACAGTGTGTCCTCCTCCCAAAAGGTTTCCAAATTGGATTTTCTTCTGGATAATAATGAGCAAGCTAATAAATGTCAGCCCTGGATGTGAGAGGACTAGAAAGGGGGGAGGGGGCTATTTTATCCCACTTCTAAATCCATGCTGCCATCTGGTGGATCCCACCACAAGCCATACAGGAGGATTTTGCAGACCCTCAGAGGCAAACGATGGTGCTGTATGTGAGGTTGTGGCCTGAGCAATTGACACATATCAGCTCATTCCCAGCAACCCAGGCAGGGGGAGTTATCATGCACATTCTCTGATGAGTTAAGGGGCTCAGAGGAGTTCAGAACCTGTTTTATTAAAAGAACAATTGGCTGAATAAATGAATGAACAAATGAGTAAATGAATGCAGGCTTAATTCAGGAGTAATGTTTTTAGTTCTAGAATGTTTATGCTGCGTTCAGATAAACTCTGAGATGAGATTAATAATCTGAGTTTGTGAATGAACATGAGACAGGTCAGTAAGCCAGGACAAGTGGAACAGGGAAACAGAGAGAGAACTGAACAAAACAGCAGAGCAATTTACAGCCAGATATAAAAGTTCCCCTCCCTAGAGATAACATCTAGGCCTCAGCTGTATTTCAGCTCCAGGTCCAGAAGAGCAGCAAAACCAGGTGGGCAACCCAGACCCAGCTGCAATGACTAAGGACCCCCTGCCCTGCCATTGACCAATCAATGGAGACCACAACCCTGAAGGGGCACACCTGGAAAACTGATGGATAGTCTGCTGAACCCTCTCTTGAGACCGCCCCTAAAATTCCCACGTGCGGCAGAGAGATAAAAGGCTTTTCTCCTGGGGAGTCGTCTGAGCCGTTTCCTTCCCCCTCTCCTTCCCCCACAGACACACATCTCCTAAATTCTAGGGGTCCCCAAGAGACTTGCAACCAGAGGAGCAATGGGCAGAGGCAGCTCATCACAGGCTAATCCCCTGCACCTGTCCCCAAAACCCCCTTTTCTCTGACTTCCCAGTGAGCTAAGACAGCCCAGCCTAGGCTCTCCTGTTGTTTCCTCTATGCTAAGCCTTTCCTTGTTTCGCTGTCCCTAGCTTTAATAAATGCATCCTCATAGTCACCTAGGCTTGTGCTGTGAAATCTTTCCTACTTGAAGTAGAGATCCCACACCCTACAGCTGGCCCTAGGTAGGCCCACTCAGGACCAGGTGCCCTGTCTGATAACAGACAGGTGGGCTAGCTAGTCCTTCTTCCTCATTCCAGAATTATGTTGAATCATCAGCTGATTATCTGACCTTTCCTGCTCTGCCTCTGCTCTCCCCCAACCTGTAACCTGGATCAAAGCCAGCTAGTGAATCACTCCATTGTGTGCAATTGACACGGCCCCTATGCATCAATTAGTAAGTTATGAAGAAGCTGGTGGAAAAAGGCAGGGCAGGGCGGCAGGTGCAACAAGTGTAGGAAGTGAGAGATAGGAGATCAACCTCCTGGGCTTCTGGAGGCTTCCAAGCACTGGTGCTAAGAGGCATGAAGCCCCTGAGGGGACATGTGGTGTCTTTGTCTGTAGTGGCTTCCCCCACTCCAAGTGCTTCTGGTGGGGCTGCAATCATAGGACCCTGCCTACCCATCCCCACCAGGGACAGACATGGGCATTGTAGCCCAGGTGAGCCAGTCACATTTCCTCTCCAAGGAATGCTAGCCAGAGCTGAGCTGTCCAGCGGCAGCTTGTCCTTCCAAAGGCCTGGGGTTCCTCCCTTTTCTGTTTCTTCTGCATTAGATTCCATTGCTTATAGACAAAGAACCCTACTGTCGGCCACTCTTGTTATTTAAGTAAGCTAGTCTGAGTAGCCTTTTTTTTCCTCTCAACCCAAAGAGCCCCTACAGTAGTGATTTCCCAGCTGTGTGTCACTGATGCATTTCCTGGATTTCTCTCCAGTCACTTTGCCTCCATCACTACACAGGTACCTCCTTGGCTGTGCTGATGCTCTGGTGTGGACAGGACAAAAGGACTGTGTGATGACTAAAGCCCTCTCTTTGGGGCACCACATCCACAGAGGTCATGCCCCTGGGCTTGCCTGTCTGATGGTGCCCGAGAGGAAAGTGATCGGCCCTCTCTAGAAAAGAGTCAGCCTGCCTCCCCTTTGGGCTCACTGCCAGTCACCTTTGTGAGGCTGAGCTCTGGGCTTTGCAAATTCAAGGCTTCGCCCTGTAGCTCATCTCCTGTGGTCCCCACCCTTCCATGCACCAGTAGTTCAGCAGTGAGGGCTGTGTCCTCAACACACTGGAGACTAGCACTAAGGACTCCCTGCTGGGGGAAGTTTCACATCGCTTTACTGTTGACCCCACCCAACCATCCTGGGAGAGCAGCCGGTGTCTCCATTTTACAGAGGAGGACACAGGCTTAGAGAGGTTAGGTATCTTTGCCAAGGTCACAGACCTGGTTGGTTACACATCAAGACACCGTTGAAAGGAAGGAAGCAGCGCTCCAGGAGGCACCAAGGTAGTGTTCACCTGCTGCAGGGAGCCGGAAGACTTGAAGCGGGATTTCCTCTCTCCGCCCCTTTGTCTGAGAAGCCAGGCACCTGCTGGCTGGCTCTGGCTCCTGCCTGACCCCTCTGGACACAGACTGGGGAGCAGACTACTTGGATAAGGTTTTCCCGTCACACTTGACATTTGTATTTCTCTGAAGAAAGTGTCATGATATAAATAGCTGGTTACAGGGACTATCAAGTTCCATATTCCATCTTAGGCAAAACAGTTGTCACTGCAGAGGAGGGACTTCAGTCCTCCCCCTGCAGGCTGTCACCTCTGCCCTCCTCTACCCCAATTTCCTGAAAGTGACAGTTGCTAATCTGATTGGTCAGAGTCCAGGGCAGGCTTATTCCTCCTGTAGAGGCAGGACATGTAAGCTCCCAGGGAGCCCATTACAAGCTGAAGCCTGCCTTCCTGAGCCCTTCCCCCCTACCTTGCCTGTGGGTAACAGGGGGCAAATGAAGCCAGAGGAAGCAGGGAGCTTCACTGATACCTTCAGCTCAACTTAGAAAGTTCCAAAGCAGCTTCCCCTTTAGCTCAGTTATAAATGAAGCGGTACTTGGATTCCTTTTTATCTGGTGGTGTACTAGCAATTGCTTAACAACCAACTCTTCGGCTGGGGAGGGAGGAGGAGTGAACAACTCTGATTTGCACATTTGCCTATTTCCACAATGTGAATACTGCCATTGCGGCCAGTTTCTAGTTACCAATCTTGTGAGCATGGTCGGGGGTGGAGTGGAGGCTACGGGACTCTGGGCAGGGATTGGGAAATAGGCCCCCACCAGGTCACTCTGTCTCCACCTGAGTTAGGCACTAGGTTTTCCTGTTGCCCGATTTATTCTCATCAAGATTCTCCAACACCCTCACTGGGCTCGCCAGCCTCAAGTTTTCTGGAAGAACAAGGCTGCTGCTCTAATGACGACCGACCTGGGGCAACAAGAGGGGAGCCGGAGCCTGGAATCCCCGCCCAAGGCGCTCGGACCCCTGTGAGTGAAGGTTGCAAACTCTGGGGGACCATCCAGCCTCTGTTTTATTGGGCCTGCATTGTTTGGAAACATTGGAATTCATTGCTAAGATTTAGAAAGCAGGAGTTTTTGCCAGACACTGTGCCCACACTCCTGGCTGGGCAACAGGTAGCTGCAGCTGCTTATCAGCTGCCCCCAGAGTCAGGCATGTGCCCTGCGGCTCGCCAGTCTCCACCTGGCTCCGCACTGTTTGTCAGAGCGGGCCCCACCCCGGAACACCTCCGACACTTGGCTTCAAAGACACCTGACTCACTAGCCACTCTTTTTCATTCTTCTTTGCAAGAAGCCCAAACTTCACAAATCTTTTAGCTACAGTTGCTGCTGGCATAGTGAAGGCACAAGGGTGTCTAGATGCCAAGCTTCAAAATATTATACTTGATTGAAGATGTGTTTCATAAAATGCTTTTTCCTTTCCTTGTACTTATGTGCTTATGTTGCTGAGATCTCACTCCTGCTCCTCCTCATCATAGAGACAGCACCTGGCAAGGCGGGGTGGGGTTGGTGGTGGCGGCAGGTGCCCCATAGCATTAAGCAAGGGGAAAGGGCAGGTGGGGCCGCACTGTCACTGCTCGCTTAGCTGGATTATTAATTACTACGGCTTCCTAACTGCTTTCCCTGCCCCCTTCCTTAGTCTGTTCTCAACCTACAGCACAAGTCAGCCCGTCACTCCCTGGCTGGAAATCCCCTAATCACTCTCCATCCCACTGGGAGTAGAATGCCGAGTCCTTACCATGGCTGTGAGGTCTGACGTGAATGGCCCCTCCACTCTCCTCCTGCTCTGGCCATCTGGGCTTTTGGCAGACCCTCAAATATTGCAGGGTGCCCCTACCTTCAGCCTTTGCGCAGGTCCTTGTGCCTGGAGCATTCCTAGGATGGCATGAGGCTATTACCCTCAACCACCTAAACCAGATTTAAATCTTGTTTAAATATTACCTCTCCAAGAAACCGTATTTGAAATTCCACCTTGCTTTCCTCTGACCCTCCTGACTATATTTACTCTGCTCTCTATTTCTCCCCCTAGTATATTATTGTAACAGTGATTGAAAATAAAAAAACAATATGCTAATCAAGTAATAATTACAGAATAGGTTGTACTAACAGACTCATAGAAAAAGCATATACTAAAAGCCTCCTTCTGAGTAATTTGTAGGCATCAGCAGCTGCAGCTCCTACCCGATCACGGAAAGACCCTGACAAGTCCTGGGCAAACACCAGCAATTCCTACCAGAACCAGAGGAAATGCAGCCTGCCTGTCCTGCTCCTGAACACCAGTGATAAAACTGGAGGTAGAGCAATGGAACTACATGATGACACATGCAGGAGGTGACAATGGGACCACTGAGAGCAAAGCTGAGAAACTGCATGTCACCAGAATTTCCTTAGCATCCCCTACCCCCCACACAGTTCCCCTGTATAACCTGGCCAGGAGGCCTGAGATGCTAAGATGGTTTTGAAGGCACGAGCCTGCCATCTTCTCAGGTTGTCAACTCCTGAATAAACCCCTTTCCTTCTCACCCAGTACTTGCCTCATGAGTTTGACCTTCGTGGCAGCAGGCAGTGGACCTGTGCGTCATTCTCCTGATTTCATTATCGTCTATGTTTCCATATTATCATTTACCTATTTATAATCTTATCTGTGTCTCCCCCACCCCCAACTGCAAGAGCCCAGGAGGGGGCCTGGCACAGAATAAGCTCTCAGTAACTACTACTTGAATATATTAATTTCTAGGAAGGACTGTGGTTTTGATCAAATTATCAAAGAGTTTTGTGTTCCAAAAAAAAAAAAACCACTGGAAAAACAAAACACTTCCAAGGACTAACACTGTTGGAAAACAAACCCACCATTCTCCCTTCCTTCAAGAGCCTTTCTGAGCAGGCACACAATAACAGGACCAAGTATATACTGCCCTTGGTTTTCCCCAATTCCCTCCTGACGTGGCAGTGTGGGGAGTCCCCCTCCTCTGGTTTTGGGAGCCCCAGAATGCTGGCTGGGCAGCAGCTTCCAGACCCCACAAGAGAGCCCCCGCCCTTCCCCAGCAGCAGCACAGAGAAGAGCGAGACCATGAGGTTTACCACGTAAGTGGGCACTGTATGTGGAGTACATGCTGGAAGCAACAAGAACAGCAGTAAATACAGAACAGAAAATAACAATCTTTGAAATGACAACAAACAGGACACATTATCTAAGCACTAACGCCTAAGGAGGTGGCTACCCAGACTCTGGTGGGCAGCTCCTCAGGAGAGAGAGGCTGACTTCTTTCCAGGCTGCCTGGTCTTCAGTCCTTGTAACTTTTCGTCTTTTAGCGCCTTCAAGAACTTATCTGCAGGAGAGCAAAACAAACTCAGCTGGAGTAGAGATAAGGCTTTTTCTAACACTACTAAAACAATTGTGTGCTCCTTACATGAGCCCCAAACCCATTATGGTCCAACATGGGTGGTGAAGAAAATCCCTAATAGCCAAAATGTGTAAGTGGAGAATATGTGGTTGAGAAATCCAGGACTTAGAAAAGTCCAAGTTTTCTAAGAACTGTTTTCTTCCCATAGCTTTGGGGAAGGGGACATTATAAGGTATATAATGAATTCGAGACCCACAGCCAAATGGACCTAAACGTTTAGGTTATCTCATAACCCCCTTCCCAGTGAGGTGGTAGCAGGGGGGAAGGGGAAGTTTTACCTGTTTTATGCAATAATGAAGATGGTCTTTCTAGAACCATCTGCCCTCCTCCAGTGGTCAAGTGCTAGCCTTAGTCAGAACAGGTGATGGGAAAGACAAAGTCTGCAGAACAGCCTATGGCCACTGAATATTCTACAATGCAATAGGTTCTCTAGGAGTAGAATTGAACTTGATCATTTTACTCTCCAACAGGGGGGACTCAGTCTGCTTTCATTCTAAAGGAATCCACCCACATCAGCATACCTGGTCTGCCCTGGTTAAGATCCCTAAGACTTCAGTCCTAAATCAGATGGCAGAGTCCAGGACCCTGGTGAAAGGGCTACAAGGTGGGGGTGGGCAGGTCACAGGGAAGCTACCTTCCAGCATTGAGAAGTGGAGGGTCCCAAAGCCCCTCAATGAATGTCCAAGGGCCTCCTGAGTCTTGCACAATTCCCATCTGTCCCTTATAGACACTCCAACTGACTTTCACCTACTTCCCCTACCTCCCATGGAGGACCCCGGTTTAAGGTCAACACTAAATCTCAGGTCTCTAGAAAGAGGGACTGTCTGTGGTGGGTGAAGTTCAGGGGTGGTAGTATTACTGTGTAGGAGGTTTAAAGTTCAGGCTGGGGGTCGTGGTGGGTGGATTTCCAGGCTTGGGGCTCAGAGTCCAGATTATGGAAAGGGCTCAGAATGGAGTTTGGGATCCATGGGGAAGGAGTCAGTTGAAGTCCAGGATGGGGGATTGATTTAGGATCTGGGACTCTTGGGTGCTGGAGTCTGAGCCCGAGGCCGCATTGTAGGGGAAGGGATGGGAGACATGGAACCAAGGAGGGAGCCAAAGCAGGCTAAGGGTGGGCTCGGGCGGCCCCAGGGAGGTCACGCACAGCGCTGGGAGTCGAAGCCGTCCCCAGTGATGGTGAGCAGCTCCAGCTCCTTAATCCGGATCTCCAGCTCGCACAATTCCTCAGGGTGGGAGGCAGAGGCGAGCCGGGAAGTCGTGGGGCATGGGGCCAGGGGCGAGGCAGCCACCTCGGGCCCCGGAGGCGGCGAGTAGAAGAAGCGCAGAGGCTCGTAGGGGATGGAGGCCAGGCCAGAGGGCCAGGGCGGGGGACAGGGACGCTCTCTGGGGGGACCCAGGCCGGGTGGCGGCGTCGGGGGCATCGGGGCCGGGGACGCCTGGGGCAGGGACCGGCCCCCGGCCGCCCCGCCTGCCTTCAGCGGCACAAAGAGCTTCTTCCAGATGTTGAAGTCGCTGAGAGGGGACGAGGAGATGCCGCGGTCGTAGAGGGACGGGAAATAGAGGGGAGGGGCTGGCCGCTGGCTCATCGTGGGGCTCTGGCGGCCGCGCCGCCCCTTCGGCATCTTTTGAATGGGAGGCTGCGTGGGAGGAACCCCGCGCAGGGGGACTCGCGGCTGCCTCGAGTAGCCGGGGTTCTTAGATTCCATAGACCACGCCCCGAGGGAGCGCAGCCCCACCCTTTCGCTTTAGCCCCGCCCCTAACAGGCGGGGTTCTAAGGGCCGATCGGCCACGCCCCGATTGTGGCCCCGCCCATTGTCGACAGGCCTCGCCTTGGAGTGAGTAAAGGGAGTACAGTTTCCGCTTCGCCAAGCCATCTTCTAACGCTCGACTCCAGCACCCCTACCCCTCCTCCCTCTGGCCGGGTTAGACCCCTCGACTCCTCCCACCGCCCCTGAATTCCACAAGCCTCGCTCCCGAGCTGTCACAACCTAACACGACCGCACACAAAAGCACGAAGCAGAGAGCTGGCCAAAACTGTAAGAGAAAAACTTCCTTCAGTCGGAGCTCTCCTTTTATTGGAAGGAAAAAAAATCCTTCCCTACGATCCTGTCCCCTGCGCCAGCCGCCTTCCTCTACCACCTCTCCATACAAAGAAGTCTGGGGAAATGAGTGCTGACTTCTCATCCTCGACGACTGGGAAGCAGACAAGATTTGTTTGAGAATGGCTGTTAGAGCCAACCCATGTTTCTGCTACATTTCCGTGTTGTGGGAGATTCTGGAAAAAGGGACCCTGGTATAGGTTTGTAATAGATCTTAAGGAGGGTGTCTTCACTGAGATGCAGTTTAGTACTCTTCCAAACACAACCATTATCAGAAGCTATTAGGCAGCAAACTAACCACCAAAAGGAAATTCTGCTGAACCTACTCCCAATAGCCCACACTCTTTTGTTTGGAAAGAGACTCCTTTACATAAGCAGCCAGTATTAGTCAGACTGAGGGGAGGTAAATTTCTTTGAAAGCTTCCGCCTCATGGTCCATCAATGCTGTGAATGAACAAAGAGGGTGGGGACGAGTTCAGGCTGCTGCCAGTCAGGATCTGAGCCTCTACCAGCTCCACTAGCAAGTGCTGTATGTGTGTGTGGGTATAGCTGTAGAGGGAGTCAGATCTTTGAGCAAGCTGTTTGACTTCTAAGTCAATTTTTGATACAATAGAAACCAGAGAACCAAGCTGCCTCATACAGTTGTTCGTGATGACCAGGCAGAAGACAGAAGCACTTGGAAACTTGGAAACTGTCCAAATATAAGGGGCACCTATCCCCAAAAAGCATCTTGTCTGACACTGAGAAGCTTTTCTTCCCATATTTAGCTGGATCCAGTCCAAGGACCCTATAATGCTGAGCATAGAATAGGACTCAATAAACATTTGGGAACTTAATTTTTTTTTTAATTTATTGATTTGAGAGAGAGAAATTGATTTATTGTTCACTTGCATTCATTGGTTGATTTTTATGTGCCCTGACCTGGGATCAAACCCACAACCTTAGCGTATCAGAAGAATGAACTAAGCAGCTAAGCAACCCAGCCAAGGCCTATCTGGGAACTTTTAAAATAGTGAAATGGGTTGTAGGAACTGAAAGGGATCAGAATATACCACCCCAAAACATGCCCCTTTGGCATAAATATTATTTTAAGTTGAAGGCAATTGAGGAACAGAAGACTTAGGAGGAACTCTCTGTCCTCTCCCTTTCTGCCTAAAAGCTGGGCACAAATTTCCCTTTGTAGAGGCACCATTCATCCCAGGAAGAGGAGTTGACTGGTCACTGGAGATGCCACCGACTTGAGTCTGTATAACAGACTTTACTAAACAACCCTTATCTTCCATAAATTTCCCCCATACGTTTTCCTTCCCACAATTTACAACCCCTAGAAGCCCAATCCCCTTTTCCATTGTCTTGTCACTGGTCCACAATTTATCGCCCTTTGTTAAAATGGTTTATAAGCCCTGACTGGTGTTGGCTTGGTTGGGTGTCATCCCGCGAAGCCAAAGGTTGCTGGTTTGATCCCCAGTGGGGGAGAGGCAACTGACTGATGTTAGTTCTCTTTCTTCCTCCCTTTCCCTCTCTCTAAAAATAAACAAAATAATAAAAAATAAAAGTTTATAAAAATGGTTTATAAGCTCTCAAGCCTAACCACTTCTTTGGATTTTGACTTCTTTTCTGTAAGTGTTCCCATCCCATGCAGGCAAAATAAACCCTATCACCTGTTAATCTGTCTTTTGTCAGTTCAATTCAAATGACCTATTAATCTCTCTTTGCCAGCTACTGGAAGAGAGCAGGAAAAAACAACTTTCTCTGCCCCTACAGAATCAGTAGTGGTAAGAGCCGGGGTTTTGGACTCAGGCTTGAGACCACACCCTGGATCCACTATGTTCTTGGTTGTGTGGGTGAACCTTTTTGCTTCTCAGGTTTTCATCTGTGTAGTGGGAACAGCGATGGTACTCACATGGGTTGTCAAGATTAAATGAGAGAATCTACCTACCCATGGTAAATGCTCACTCAGTAAATGTTAGCTCTTGTTATTGCATATATTGAAGGTTCTTAGACAGGAAAGGAATTTTCAACTGTTTTTTTACATGATGCAATATAATCGTATGTTTTTACTTGTATATATTGTTGAACAAACTCCAAAAAGAGTCTGGAGGCTTTGACTAGAAATAAGTGACACATTCATTCAAGGGTATTAGGGTTTGCAAACCGTAAACACAACTAGGCAATATCCAGAGCATTCTGAAGAAGAAGAGTTAAGAGTCCTTACAGTAAGAAGTGCATCCTTGAGAAGAATCAGTCCTGCCATGCTTAGCCTCTGGATTGGCCCATGATAGTCATCCTCTAGATAACTGGTGGTCTGGATAATGGGTGTCAGGCTGTCTAGATACATGAATATTTTTTTCTTAGTCCTTCAGGGAGGAGGGGAGCTAATCAGAGAGTTTTCTGGAGGTGTGATGTATATCACAAACTGACACAGGACTGGAAAGTTCAAAAACTTAAGTTCCCAGGCTAGTTAAAACAAGAATCGTTTCCTCATACCTCAACCTACTTGACTTTAGTCATTTGGCAGCTTGAGTACGGTGACTCCATTTTATTTCTTCACTCCATCCCTCAATATTCATTCAAAGAAAAAAAGCTTGCAGATTTTTTCCGTTAACTGCAGGATATCGTAAACAGAACATAATCTAAACATAACAACCACATAAGAAAACTCAGTTATAAACAATACAGAGATTAAATCCCAGTGTGGAGATAAAGCCAATATGGTAGTTAAGGCAAAACTGTACAAATGACCAGGAAATTCAAACTGGTGATGAAAAGGTAGAACAAGTGTGCATCCAGTTGGAACAGAAACTTTCCCCACCTAAGCTCTAAAGCTCTTGTGTCAGCTGCCTCTCTACTGGAATTCCCTGAGCGTCATCCTGTGGGATCATGAGTCCTTCCTTCTTTGCTGACAAAAGTCAGTTGGAGGATATGGTTTTAGGTCTCATTGCCCCTTGGGTTTGCTAATCCTGCACCTGTGAATGAGGCCACCCACCCTGCCCCAAGCTTTGTCCAGAGGGGAAGGGCCTTTACTGGCCTAGTGAAAAGCAGGCCAAGGACAGGCCTGGCCCTTTCTGCAAACGCACCGCCTAGAGCAGTGGTGCCTCCACACTTAGGAGAGGCACCAGGGGTGTCACTCTTAAGAAATATGACACAGCAGGGTGGAAGTTCCTCCCAACACTCTCTGACTCAAACTGTTTAACCTAGGCTGCCTCATCGCAATTGAGGTTTATAATTTCCCACAGCCACTGCTCTGTCCAGCCAGGAGGTCGTGGGAGTACCTGGGGTGTGGTTTTGCCTGGTTTCCTCAGCCATCCAACTGCTATAGACAGTACAGGAAGCTTCCTCTGGACTTGTGAAGCTGTAACCTAACAAAAAGGATACAATTTAAAGTTAAGGAGAGAAATGTAGGAGTTTGAGTACTATCTGCAGTTTAGCTTTATGGTTCCTGGAAATGAAATCTCAGTCAACAGTCTTTTTTTGCAAGTGATAGCCCGATATCTACCCAATGCAAGGGCAGTTAATAAAGCCATACTGAGTGACTTAAAGACAGCGGTTTTACTTAGCTACCTCAGCAACACAAACGTCCGCACGAGTCCTGCAAAAACTGCCCTCCACGCCAAGTCACTGATCCCCTTTATCAAAGTTACTTTTCATTTTTTAACACTTTATCCACCTTATTGGGGTGACATTGGTTAATAAGATACATTTCAAGTGTACAATTCTATAAGACATCGTCTGTAATTGCATTGTGTGTTCACCACCCACACTCATCTCCTTCTATCACCATCTATTGGACACTTTTACCTCTTCCCACCCCCTTTCCCCTCTGGTAGCCGCCCTGCTGTTGTCTGCGTCTGAGAGCTTTGCTTGTCCTGTTTGTTCATTTGTTGCTTTCTGTTTCACATCCCACATATGGGTAAAATCATAGGGTGCTTGACTTTCTACCTTATTTCACTTAGTGTGATATTCTCAAGATCCATCCATGCTGCTGAAAAGGCAGTATTTCATCTTTTCTTATAGTTGAGTAGTATTCCATTGTTTATCAGATTTAGAATCACTTAGTTCCTCTCCCTTTTCCCGTAACGTCCCCTTTCAAACCTCTTAATGCTGCTCATCTTTTTCCTCTTGGGGAGACAGATTTGGGCCTTCTGTCTCCTTGTTTGGCAGCCTCTTGGAAATAAGCTGTTTCCTTGTTGCATACTCGTGGCTTTGGTGATTGGTTTTCCCGCTCATTGGGCAAATGAACTTGGGTTTGACTCCACCTGCTCCGCTGAAGTCCCGCTTCCCCTCCATCACTTTAGCTCTCTCTGCATCTAGACAGAACACCAGCAATCACACCTTACCCAGATTCTCTGCCTCTTTAGGGATATGTCACAACTGGCCGTGCCTGCCTTGGCTCTGGACAGCTTTTACAAACACGTAGAGTTTGTGGCTCAGAATACAACAGAGTTATTATGGAGTGAATATTTGTGTCCCCCCCAAACTTCATATGTTAAAAACCGAAGCCCCAACGTGAGCGTATTAGGAGGTGGGACCTTTGGGGGTGATTGAGTCATGAGGACAGAGCCCTCATGAGTGGGATTAGTGCCCCTAATAAAGAGACGCCAGAGAGCTCCCTTGCCCCTTCCACCCTGTGAGGACATAGTCAGAAGACTGAGACCCGTGAAACAGGAAGAGGGTTCTCACCAGGCACCAAATACACCGGAGCCGTGATCTTGGAGTCCTCAGCCTCTGGAACTGAGAGAAATAAATGTTTGTTGTGCAGCCTGAACATATGAAGACAAGAGTCATCTTTGAATCCAGGTGACTCTAAGAAAGTCACGTCAGATCTCTGAACCTCAGTTTTCTGAGCTCTAGAATGAAGACAATACCTACTTCATCGGGTTGATGTATCTGATGAAAACATGGAGAAGCAAAACCTGGGACACACAGCGGGTGCTTCATAAAGTGTGACTATCACTATCAAACAGTGATACGTGGATTCATTCATTCACCATTAAGCCCTGGTGAATTGATGAGGACGTTGGAACGGGAGGATGGGCATGTCCCTCCCTACAATCCAAACGCTCTCCGGGTAATTTAGCAAGCCCTGCATCGCAGCAGCTGGTTCACCTGTCGTCCTGCTGAGGATAGTGATATTAGACAGGGAAGTCACTACCTGCCAGGGACTTGTCTTCACTCATTTTCTCATTCTAACAACCCTAAGCAATAGGTGGTGTTATTATCCCCATTTTCTGAGTCATCCAAGGTTAAGTAATTTGCCCGAGGTCCTGTGACTGTTCAGTGTCAGAGCTGGAATTAAAAACAGACAGGCTGGCCCCAGAGCTCAGCCTCCCGGCCACTCCCTCCCGGGCACTCCCTCCCTCCCTCCCTCCGCCTCCCTCCCAGCAGTTCCCTGGCTCCCAGGGAAAGGTCACTTTCCCATTGTTCGCTGGATTTCTCTTGCTGACAGGGGACCGGCTCTAACTAGAACTTGTTTGTGCTACAATTCAAGGGTCTGGCTATTCTGGGAAACACGGGACACTCTTTTCTGTTCTTTTTTCCAGGACAGTCTTCTCTTTATCACTCATCTGAATTTAACCATTGTGTTGGTCAGGAGCTGTTGGCCCACACATTCCCACCTCCCTTCACAACACCCACTACTTCAAGAAAGTTTCTAAAAAAAATTGCGGTCCAGCCCTTCTTCTTGTTTTCCTCGGCAAATGTTTTCCTGTGCTCTTGCAGAGTAAGCACATTTTTTAAACAAACTGAAGCCTGAGAGGCAGTTTAGTGGAGTGGAGAGTGCAGGGGCTTGGAAGATGAGAGAGCTGAGCTGAAGTCTCAGCCACCGTCACCTAGCAGCTGTGCGACCTCGGGGGAAATAATTGTAGCTGACAATCGACCACTTACTATATAACATGTTCTCGGGTTATCCTGGTAGTGACCCTGTAGAGGGTGGGTCTGTCAGAATTTTCTGCTCACAAGCAACAGAGGTTGATATTGAGATTTTATATGAAGGGCAATGAGATAGTTTGTGGAACTGAAAGCTTAAGCATTAGGTTGAGGGTGCCGAGACCAGGGAGACTTGAGGGACCCAGGTAGCAGGAGGGAATCCACAGCCTCTTCAGTGTGGCCACTGCAGTGGGAGACATGCTTGGCTGGCTTTCTCAGGGACTATTTTTAGCCCTTCTTCCTGCAGTCTTCGCCTATAGCGGCTGGAAAAATGAAAGAGTAGCTTTGCCAGTCTCCCTTTCGGCTAGGGGTGGCCATGAGACATTTTCTGCCAGAAGATGTGACCAGACAACAGCTGGCAGCTTCCCAGGAAAGATTTTACTTTCCTAACAAGAGGGACAGAAACAATTAAAGCTTTCCCTTCATCCCCTCTTCCTGCCTCAAACCTGTGCAATGCTGGAACTTCTGCAGTCACTTTGTCACCATGAGGGGAAGACCAAGTATGGCACAAGTATACCCACTGAGACATTGCTGAGCAGCTGAGCCAGTGCCAGCAGGGGCCTACCTTCTGACCGTTTATGCAAGATAATCAGACTGTTCGATTAAAGTACTCTGAGTTGAGTCATTGGTTACTTGTAGCCTTCCTGAGACACTCACGGCTTCAACCAAAAAATATTTTTCACTCCTCATATAACTCCACTGAAGGCCCAAATTCCAGGAGAGACGTCGCCCACCCTTTGGCTAGAGGAGGCCAGACCACCTTCATTAATAGGCCCGAGAAGACGGCACTTACAAAGTGGAAGCAATGCCCCAACTGATACTTGCAATTCCGTTATCAGAAGGGAGGGGGAACAGAGGTCAAGAGGCTAAAAATGAAGTGTCCATCATGGTAGGCCCCATTGTGACAACTAACGGTGACCCAGAGGGTCAGAGTGGTGAGTAGTATGCACAGGGCCTCCGAGCTCGTCAGCAGCAGAGGCATGCAAAAGGACCCTTCACAACTCTGCTGTAAATGTATCACATTTAAGTAAAGCCCTGTTGCAAAGAGATCTAACTGTAAACCTAAATTAAAAACAAAATCTCAAGGCTACTTTATTCACATCGTTTACACATTATTGTCATTCCAACCTTTAGTGTGTTTTTAACTTCTTATAGCTCCGAAAAGGGTCGGCTTAGTTAGCAATTGTCAGTGAACTCCTCTCACTAGTCAGAGATGTTCACTTGCAAAGAAAACAAACTTTCTCAAACTAAAAGAAAAAACAAAAAGAAACTTTCTCAAACTAGTTCAAGCAAACAAAAGGCCTGAGGGAGCTGTGGCTCAGAGATACCTTACTGTCTCCGTGGGCAGCTGCCCAGGCACGGAGTCCCAGCCAGTAAAACCGGTAGGGAACAGTGACTTGTTCACACTGCAGTGGGATTGGATAGAGGCAATACTATTCCTAGTTATGGAGAAAATTAAGTGAAGTATATATATTGCTTAGAATAGTGCCCAGCACACAGTAAGCCCTCAAGTTGTGACCACTACATTCCCTATTGAAAAGTAGCACCAGGTCCCATGTTACCTACACCAGTAGAGTTTATGATTATAATGCTAAGTCCAGTATCACACCAACACATTCCCGTAAGGGCCACCACACCGATATTTTAGGTTGATTGATATTGACTGATATATCTATAAAACCTAAAGCCAGACGAGCGGGGATTGCTTAAGTCAGCATGAGTACTGGATGTATGTACAGGACCAACATACTGGGGTTGATTTATTGCCAATAACAGCAAGGATGGGAATGGCCGTACCCCTGGGGAAGCTGATCACAGAAAAGCAGCTCCCCACTCCACAGTCCCAGAGTCTGGATTCACAGTTCAGTGAGCTCACCCTCTGTAGAGTGCAGGCTCCCCCCACCCCTTGCCCAGAGGCTCTGGACCCACACGGCTGCTGATGAAAAGCACATCCTACCTACAACGGACCCACACAGACACCTACCGAGTACTGTGGTCATTTATTTTACTCCAAAATAATATAAGTGTGCGGAAACAGGAAGCTTTAGTTTAGATAAATAAAAATTTTGTGGTGAATACTCCTAGAAGCTAGCAGCTGTGGGCGTGGTCATTACTTCCTCAGGCAGGAAAAGTCCTGTTAGGGAAAGAGTCACACCCCCTATTTTGTCTTGGAACAGAATTAAAGACCATGTAAGGAAAGACATTGAGCCCACAGAGAACACAGAGCACGCAGGGAATGCTAGGGGAGGCTTTATTCGGCTAGGGCATCAACAGAAGACTGGCACCGCCCCGGGTCTCTTCTTTCATCAGGCACGTTGAGTAATGCTGCCATCCTTCCTGCCCAATGACCACACTCATGCATTTGATCAGATTTTATTTTCAAAAAGGCGTCATTCTTTCCACTTTGTCTTGCAGATTACATAATCAAAGCATTTTTCTTAAATGTGCATCAAGAAATCTCATTTTCATCTGCACAAGTCAGGCTATTCTGTTAAATGCAGCCAAGATGCTAAGAATACAAATGGTAGTAAGTCTACCAGATCTTGAGAACTCTTCACCAGCACCCACAAGAAAAAGGGAAAACTCTGCCCGTCTGAAAAGGGGTATCACTTTAGGAAACTGCTAGAGCCTCCGAAAGCCTCAACATCTGCGAGCATGCTAAAAGCCCTTACAAGTAAATTTCACACAATCTGTGCCGAGTCAGCTAGGAGTCAACAGGCTGGATGTCGGCAGGTAAAACCCATTTCTGCAGACCTGTTGCTGTTCATGATGACATCTGAAGGTCTCAAACTGCAACCCCAAAGGCTCTTCCCATGGCATTCATACAGCAGACATACACAAAGCAAGGGTATTCCCACCACGAATATTTAAAATAAGCACTCTTAATACTGTAAAGCACATGTAGCTTAGGTTCTGATATTTAATCTTGAACTGTGTGTGACAAAATGAAAACATGCCATTACTCCAATGAAAAAAGGGAGGGGAACAGTTTTAACACATCATTAGTTTATGTGGTTAACGCTTTCTAGAGAAAGACAGCAAAGCCCATGCAAAATTTAGAGGCAGAAGAAGATTCAGATTTCAGCCACTGGTACCTCTATAAGGACAGACCTGATGTTTCTATGCCCTGGCATCTGGAAAGCTTGCCTCCTACTCTGCCGGACACCTTCTAGTTGAGAATATAATGGTCATTCTGATCACTCTGCATTTCAAAGCTCACTGCCCTGACTGACAGCCCACATCTGGAGCATTCCTCATGCCTACATGGCAACAGAGGGGCCATAAGCGGAGAGGATGAGAGCATTCCCTGGGGAGATTGTTGAAAAGAACGCTTCTGCCCCAATCCACCCCCACCAATTGCCCACCATACTATTTAACTACATCCAAGGAGCAAGAAGGGGAATAGCTGATGACCGCAGGGAATCTAGTCAAGCCGTCACTGCAAAGAGCAGAGGAAGAAGTGTGTAACCTAGCTCACAGCGCGCATGCCTCACTCTTAAACTTCTTCCCTCAAATGGGCTTCCCTGCAACTAGGGCTGGTCTACAGGTTCTGAGTCTAGGTCTCTCATTCGTATTCAAGTTGCTTAAGCTAGTTTTAGATTTTCCCAACAGGATCCAGGTGGAAGATATCAAGCCTTTGGAATGTGGCAGCAAAGGAAACAAGGAATATACAGAAACAAGGAGTTTAGGAGAATCTCTCCTGGTATCAGTTTAGATAAAAAGTCTCCAGAATACTGCGAGCAGCTGAGTCACCAGCAGAACTGTGGTCCCGGTTATATTCGTTCCACCACTTCTGTTACACAGGTCCTTCTGGCAGCAGTCGTAACGTAGCTTCTTCTCCCCGAATTGTTGAGAAAGGTGGGTGAAATCGCAATTAGCAAATGTCCAACACTGGTGATATGTTTGTATCTCTGTGGGAGAGACACACAAAAGGGTAAGCAAGCAAGTGGGTGAAGCTCTTTACCTGCCTTTGAACCCACAACTCTACGCCTTGGAACTTGTGGAAGTAGAGACATTTGGGCAGGAATGTGCATCCGGCTGGGTTGTAAAAGGGAACAGTTAGGGAATGATGCGGCTCTAACTGGAACTTTTCCATAAAACCAGTGTCTTATCAGGGTCAGTACAGTTGTGTACGGAGGAGAGGCAACAGGCAATCATACTGATGTTTTAAGAGATTTACCAAAATTTTTAAACACATGCCCACACTGACCTCAGAGTTTACTCTGAGGTTATCCATAAAAAACAGTTAAGATCTATGCCCCCCAAACAGTCATAGCAGTACTATCTGTAACAGCAATAAACTATAAAACCAGCCCATTAATAAAAAAGTGTTTGAAGATATTATGGTAGAGTTCCATAAAGTGATATTCCATACAGATGGTAATGACATAGGCCTGCAGGAATTGATGTGGAAGGGCTAGAGTCCTTTAAAAATACAGAAAAATAGATACATTGGACTTTATTAAAATGAAAACATTTGTGCTTCAAAGGACACTATCAAAAATACTCAAAAGTGGAAAAAATGAATAGAAATCATATATCTAACATAAGAGTTTAATCAGAATATATACACAACTCAACAATAAGACAAATAACCCAACTAAAAAATGAGCAAAGGATGTGGATATTTCTCTAAAGAGGATATACAAATGGCCAATAAGTGGATGAAAAGATCTCAATATCATTAGGCATTAGAAAAATATAAAATAAAACCACAATGAGAAATTCTGGTCAAGATAGTGGAGTAGGTACAACCTGTGCTGGCCTCTTCCCATGACCACACCAAAATTAAAATAAATTATAGAACAAACATAGGGAAAACCATCTGAAGACTAGCTGAATGGAGCTCCTACAACTAAAGATGTAACGAAGAAGACACGCAGAGCCTGGTAGGAGGGACAGAGACGAGAAACAAGCTGGCCCCATACCCACACAAGGCGGTGGAGAATCTGAAAGGATATCTTGGCTGCAGAAGTCCCCCATGAGGACCAAGGGGTCCCAACTGCATACCAGGCCCCCCAGCCTATAGTACCAGTGCTGGAAAGAGGAGTTCCCACAACATATGGCTGTGAGAATCACTGAGGCTTCCCTCTGCTGAGATGGAGGGCTGCTAGAAACCCAGGTGTCCTCTTAAAGGGCTGCACACAGATTCACTGGTTCACACACACTCACCCTAAGCTCCAGCAAAGGGCCAGCAGTTCAAAAGGTGACAGGGACACATGGGGGAAAAACTGAATTGTGTGGCTTCAGGACAAAGGCTGGAGGGGCAGTAGCCATCGCACCCTCTCCCCGCATAGCCTGCAGGTGCAGGCAGGTACCAAATCTAAATCTGCAATAATCCAGTAAATACCACTCACCCACCCTGGTGACGACAGCCAGGCCTGAAGCCCAGGCTTCAGACTTCCCTAAAACCTCGGTGTTTTCTGCTACTTTGTCTCCCAAATTGCTGACTCGATCCTCTGCTTCATCTGATCTGCTGTTGATTTCCTGTAATGTATTCTTTGTGTCAGTTATTGTGTTCTTTACTTTCTGACTGGTTCTTTTTTATGGTTTCTATGTCCTTTTTTATGTTCACTATCTCTTAGTTGAAGTTGTCACTGAGTTTATCTATCTTTCCCTATTCACTGAGCATCCTTATAACCAGTTTTTCCAACTCTGTGCCTAGTATATTGCTTGCCTCCATTTAATTTAGATTTTTTCTGGAGTTTTCTCCTGTTCTTTCATTTGGGACATGTTTCTTTGCCTCCTCATTTTGGCTGCCTCCCTGTGTTTGTTTCTAGGTGTTAGGTAGATCTGCTACATCTCCCGGTCTTGGCATGATGTCCTTATGTAGTTGGTGTCCTGTGCAGCTTAGTGGTGCCATCTCCCTGGTCACCTGAGCTGAGTGTTCCAGGAAGGTCCCTTGTGTGGGTTGTATGTCCCCTTCTGTTCTGGTTGAGCCTTGATTGCCGTTGGCACATCAATGGGTGGGGTCAGCCCCCAGGTCTGCTGGTTGTGAGGCCTGGCCACGACCCCAGTGAACAAGCTGGTATGCAGGGGCTGAGTCCATGGGGAGGGATTTGCTTTAGCAGGATCTGGTTGGTGCCAAGACCACCCTGTGGGTGTGCCATTTGTGGAGGTAAATGGGTGATATTCTCTTGTGGTCTGAAGCTAGACACTCAGATATGTTGGTTCTGGGGCCTCTTGGGAGGGGCTCTGGTGCAGACCAAGGTCAGTCGCTACATGTGCCCTGCCCAGGGCCACCTGGCAGGTGCTACAAAGTAATCTGTAGTTGGTAGCTGCCTGTGCAGTGCCCAGGGGCATGTGGGTAAGGCTATACTGCAAACCAAGGCCGCTGACTGTGGGGAACAGTTGCTGGAAGAGACTCAGGCAGTACACAAATTGTGGAGCAGCATCTCAGGAAGTCACCAGGGTAGGGCGAGTGGCATTCACCAGGGTAATGCAGATTCAGACTGGTAGTGCCAGGTCTGCGGCCACTCAGCAAGAAGCACAGGGCATACCAAGACCAGCCACTGCCTGCTTGGGCCCGTGGAACTTTGAGAATAGGAACAGCAAAAAGAAAAAGAATTTAAAAGGATGAGGAGAGTTTAAGCAACCTCTGGGACAACAAGATTTGCATCCTAGGGGTACCAGAAGGAGAGAGAAAGCAAGAAATCAAAAACCTGTTTGAAGAAATCACAACTAAAAATTTCCCTAACCTGGAAAAGGAAATAAGACATGCAAGTCCAGGAAGCACAGAGAGTCCCAAACAAGATGAATCCAAAAAGGCCCACACCTAGACACAGCATAATTAAAATGACAAAGGTTAAAGACAAATAGAGAATTTTAAAAGCAGCAAGAGAAAAACAAGTCGTTATCTACAAGGGAGCTCCTAGACTGTCAACTGACTTCTCCACAGAAACACTTCAAACCAGAAGGGATTGGCATGAAATATTCAACGTGATAAAAAGCAAGGAGAGAAAATCGACAAGAAAACAGCAGCCTGACATGACACATTAGACTAGAAAGATTTAATTGATATTTTTAGAGCAGTTCTAAAGTAGCAGAATAGACATTATTTTCAAGTGCATCTGAAACATTTTTCAGAACAGACCACATGTTATACAACAACATGAGTCTCAATCAATTTAAGAAAATTGAATTCATATCAAGCATCTTCTCCAACATGATATGAAACTAAAAATCAATTACAAGAAAAAAACTGAAAAACACACAAACACATGGAGGCTAGATAACATGGTACTAAACAATAAATAGGTTAACAGTGAGAGCAAGGAAGAAATCAAAAGATACTTTGAGACACATTAAAATGAATACACAACAACACGAAATCTATGGGATTCAGCCAAAGCAGTCCTAAGAGGGAAATTTATATGAAAAGATATTCAAGGTCACTAATCATGAGAGAAATGCAAATTAACACTGCAATGAGATATCACCTCACACCTGTTGGAATGGCCATCACCAATAAATCAACAAACAACAGCGATGGCGAGGATGTGGAGAGAAGAGAACCCTTGTGCACTGTTGGTGAGATAACAAACTGGTGCAGCCAGTGTGGAAACAGTTCCTCAATATATTAAAAACAGAACTACCTATGACTCAGCAATTCCACTTTGGGGTACTTATCCAAAGAAATACAAAACACTAATTCAAAAAGATAGATGCACCCCTATGTTCATTGTAGCACATTATTTACAATAGCCAAGGTACGGAAGCAACGTAGGTGTCTATCAATAGACACCTGGATAAAGAAGATGTGGTACATTACACAAGGGAATATTAGCCATAAATAAAAATGAAATCTTACCATTTGTGACAGCATGGACGGACCTCGAGGGTTTTATGCTAAGTGAAGGAAGTCAGGCCAAGAAAGAGCAATACCTTATGGTTTCACTGATACGTGAAACCTAAGAAACAAAACAAACAAACAAAACAGAAACAGACTCACAGGTGCAGAGAACAAACTGTTGGCTGCCAGAAGGGAGGGAGTTGGGGGGCTGGGTGAAAAAGGTGAAGGGATCAGGAAGTAGAGATTGGTCGTTACAAAACAGTCATGGGGATGTAAAATACAGCATAGGGAATATAGTCAATAATACTGTAATTACTTTACATGGTGCCAGGAGAGTACTAGACTTATGGGGGGATCACTTCGTAGGGGATATGAATAGATAATCGCCATGCTATACACCTGAAGCTCATGTGATCTTGATTGTCAACTGTAATCAAAAAATAAACTTTTTTAAAAAAGCACAAGAAGAATCACTTCTCACCTAGGATGGACATAACCAAGAAAATGAATAACACATGTTGGCAAGAAAGTGGAGAAATTGGAACCCTCAAACATCGCTGGTGGGAAGCTGCATGGTGCAGATACACTGGAAAATCACTGGCAGTATCTCAAAACGTTAAGAACAGAGCTACCATATGATCTAGCAATTCCACTCCTAGGTATATATACCCAAGAATATTGAAAACTATGTTCACACAAAAGCTTGAACACAAATGTTCATAGCAGCATTATTCCAAAAGAGCTAAAAAAATGTAAACAACCCAGGTGTCCCAGATGGTAAATGGATAAACAAAATGTGGTATAGCCACACAATGAAGTATTACTCAGCCGTAAAGAGAATGAAGTACAGATACACGTAGTAATGGGTGCACCTCAAAAACATTGTGCTCAGTGAAGGAAGCCAACTGAAGAGGATCACAAAAGTGTGTAGTTCCATTTATGTTCCACACCCAGAACAGGCAAATTCATGCGGAGAGAAAGTGGATCCGTAGCTGCCAAGATACGTGGGCGGGCAGAAAGGGGAATGACTGCTAATGGGTAAGGTGTTTCCTTGTGAGGTAATAAAAACGTTCTGCAATTACTGGTGATAGTTGCACAAACTAGTGAATATACTCAAAAGCCACTGAACTGTACACTTTAAAATGTACATTTTCTGTTTTGTGAAGTATATCTTAATAGAAAAAATCCTAGATGCAACAGTGCATGTAGAATGGGATCCACTTGTGTAAATAAAATGTATGTGTGCGACTAGCTGCATCAATTTTCTCTGAAGGACTCCCAAGTAACTTAATTGTGTTACCTTCACACAGGACTAATCTTCCTTTACACATTGCTCTATGGATTGAGGTCATTTTTTAAAAAGTCGTTGGAACCCTGGCTCAATGGATTGAGCACCCACCTGCAAAGTAAAAAGTCATCGGATGAATTTGTTTTTAAAAGCATTTTAAACTTCATTTATTTTGTGGTTTTTCTTTTCTAAAATTTTCTTCTTTTTTGTATTGAATTTAACAAACAAAATAGAAAGACTCAGAGATACAAAGAACAGACTGAGAGCTGTTGGAGGGCAGGGGTTCGGGGGCTGGGTGACAAAGGTGAAGGGATTATTTTAATCTTCATTTAAAAAATTATTAGACTATTCAGTAACGCAGGAAAAGTTTCCAAAAGAACATGCCATTATGGTCCCAATTTTTGCACACAGAGGAAAATAAAAGCCAAAAGTACATATGCCAAATATCTTACCATAATTTTTTTAATATTGAGAAAAATTATGTTAAGTGAAAAAATAATGTGTTAGTGGAGAGAGAATGGTTATGGTCAATTTTCCTCCTCAAAAATAGCTGTGTATGTGCTGAGACTGTGTGCTGGATGCTGGGGTATATGCATAGGGAAGGCATGGCCCTTGCCCTGCAATTGTGCTGGACAGAAAAAACATTACAGAAGCCTATATTCTTATTTAAGGCTTACAACTAACATATCCAATTTCATTCATGGCTTGGAACAAAACCTCTAAGCTTAAAACTGCCAGTATAAGTGTCCCACTCTCCCCTTCAGAGAATGGGTGTTTGGACTGGACTTTTGTGAAGTTCAATTACGTGGCAGAGAGGCCAGACAGAGTGTTCCAATGGCCCTACAAGCCTGCATCACAGGTATTTAAGTGTATGCTCTGTGTACTGTATTGGAAAATGCTGTCGAACAGGACCAACTGCTGCTTTATATAACAGTAACCTGGCACTGGAACTGGGAAAGCATCAAAGCTAGCAGAATTTTAATTAGGGAAGACTAACAGCTTAGGCAGAGCAGAGGGTAATTTATTAGTAATTGTTACCACTTAATCACTTACTATTGTCCCACAGTGAGCCAAGAACTTTACCTGAATTATCTTATTTGCATAACAACCTTATGAGAGTGGGCTTCTCACCAAAGCTGCTGTGATTCACCCAAATAAAAATGAGTTATACCAGAGTCACCGGAATGTTAGAGGTTCTCTGTCCTTGGCACATCTTCCCCACTCTCTTTAAAGATTTGGCTTGAGACTACCTTCACCAAGCGGCAGTGCACAATCGTCCTGGTGTGCCCTTACCAGAAGGCTGTTCCAGTAATGACCACTTGGCACTGTCATCAGAGGCTTCTGCCTGACTCTAAGTACATGGTTCACCCTGCCAGGACCTGGCTGGGATGCCAGTAAGCAGAGGCTCAATTACCACCCAACACCTGTCTTCTTCTAGATTTCATCTGCACAGCACTATCACAAGCATTTCCATTTTACAGCTGCGGGGGGTGGGGTGGGTAGGGGTGGGCACATGGCTAAAATGACTTCTCCAAGGCAGTGCCCGGCCTCTGACTCATGTGTCTGACAGTGTGCCCTGCCTTGCCCCGGCTGATGTCTCCAGAGCTGGGGGCGGGGATTTGGATGCTCTGTTAAGCTCTATCTGCCTTACTGTCAGCTCAGAACAGCTCCACTCCAGGATGTCGAGCTTGAGTTTGGAGACTTGTGTTCATGAGAAGAAGAACATAGTTTTTATTCTTGAGAGGAGCTTTAGATTCAGAGCAAAACTGAGCAGAAAGGACAGAGTTCCCATATAGCTCCCAGGCACCCCCACCCGAAACAACCTCCCGCACTAGGAACATCCCACACCAGAATCATACGTAGTTTTCCAACTAATGAACTGACACGGACTCATCCTTATCACCCAATGTCCGTCATTTATGCTTGGGTTCACTCTAGGAGGTGTCCACTCTAAGGGGTTGGACAAATCTCTGACATGTACCCACCATTATGTTACCATACAGAGCAGTTTTGCTGCCCCCCCAATCCTGTGCTCCACCTAGACACCTCTCCCTTTTTCCAGCTACCCCTTGGCGACCACTACTTCTGAAGTGTCTCCTTAGTCTCACCTTTTCCAAGATGTCATACTGTTGGAATGATGAGGATGTAGCCTTTTAGGTTGGCTTCTCTTACTGAGTGTATATTTAAGTTTCCTTCCTGCCTTTTTATGGCTTGATAACTCATTTTCTTTTAGTCTAGTGTCTGGATGTAGCACAGTTTATTTATCCATTCACTTACTGACGGACATGACATCTTGGTTGCTTTCCCATTCTGGCAATTATAAACAAAACAGACATCCGTGTGCGGGTTGTTTTCAGACTCAGCTGAGTAAATATTAAGGAACACAATTGTTGACTCCTGGTGACAGTATGTTTAGTTTGTTGAAGAAAATGCCAAACTGCATCATTTTCTATTTTCACCAGCAATAAATGAGAATTCCTATGGGTCCACATTCTTGTCAGCTTTGGAAGTCAGTGTTTTTGAACACTGGCCGTTCTAGTACGTGTGCCTCAGATTTACACCAAGCATTTTAGAAAGCTTAAAAATTCATGAAAAGATGAGTAAGTTCTGGGGCTCTAGTGTGCAGCAGAGTGACTGTAGTTAATAATATGGTGTTGTATACTAGAAATTTGCTGAGAGGATAGACCTTCAATGTTCTCTCATCATACAGAAGTTAACTGTAGGAGGTGATGGATGTGTTAATTAGGTGGATTGTGGTAATCATTTCATAATGTATATGTATATCAATTCATCACCTTATACACCATACATATACCTAATTTTTACTTCAATAAAATTGGAAAAAAGATTTTAAAAGTCTAACAATTAAAATAAGAAACAATAGGATGTGAGAGGTTGAAAACAAGACTTTGACTCTAGCCTACTTCCCTCTTTCCCTCTCCTCCCTACCTCCACCACCAACACACACATTTTATAAATAAAAAACAGAGGCAGAAAGAACTTACTGGTGACAAGACAGAGGTTAGAGCTCAGAGCTCCAAACTGGTGATCTTGTACTTGTTCCACACATAACAATGCCTTTATTCTCTCATTTGCAAATAATACTTTGCGAAGTGAGGGGTCCAAGACACAAACCATCAAGGTTAAGCACCAGGTCTCTGTACTCATATATAGCTGGTGCTCAAATATTTGTGAAGTGAGTGACCATGTTCTCTGTGGGAGCCTTACTGTGCTTCCTACATTAACGATGAATTGACAATGTACTCCAGAGGCAGGGGAACTGTACCCCTAAAGAATCAAGTTCCTTGTGCAGAGGGATTGAAATTTGAGTTGCATTCCAGGAACTTATATCAAAATTAGCAGATACTACTGATATTTTTAGACAGGATAATTCTAATTTGTTCTTACTTACTGAAGGATATCTCCTTTCTGGGGAAATACATCTTCTACTCCTTTCTATCATCTTTTTCTGAACCTGTGGGTCTCCCAAGCCAGTTTACCTGATCTGTTCAACATTCCTTGATGTTCCCACCATGAAAAGTTTGTGGTAGAGGGTATAAGAGTGAAATAACCTTGAAGAGTCCTCTTAAAAAATTGTTGTTCAAGTACAATTGTCTCCATTTTCCCTTCACCACTCCCCCCGACCCCACCCTTCCCCACCTCCTACCCTTGATCCTACCCCCTCTTTGGCTTTGTCCATGTGTCCTTTATACATGTTTCTTGATGACCCTTCCCTGTTTTCCCCGTTATCCCCTCCAACCTCCCCTCTAGTTACCATCAGTTTGTTCTTTATTTCAATATCTCTGGTTCTATTTTGCTTGTTTGTTTGTTTTGTTGATCAGGTTCCACTTATAGGTGAGATCATATGGTATTTGTCTTTCACCACCTGGCTTATTTCACTGAGCATAATGCTGTCCAGATCCATCCATGCTGTTGCAAAGGGTAGGAGCTGCTTCTTTCTTTCTGCTGTGTAGAATTCCACTGTGTAAATCCCAGTTTTTTGATCCACTCATTTACTGATGGGCACTTAGGTTGCTTCCAACTCTTGGCTATTGTAAATTGTGCTGCTATGAACATTGGGGTGTATAGGTTCTTTTGAATTGGTGTTTCAGGATTCTTAGGGTATAATCTCAGCAGTGGAATTGCTGGGTCCAAAGGCAGTTCCATTTTTAGTTTTCTGAGGAAATTCCATACTGTTTTCCACAGTGGCTGCATCAGTCTGCATTCCCACCAACAGTGTACTAGGTTTCCCTTTTCTCCAAAACCTCACCAGCACTTGTTGGCTGTTGATTTGTATATGATGGGCATTCTGACCGATATGAAGTGGTATCTCATTGTGGTTTTAATTTGCATCTTGCTGATGGCTAGTGATGCTGAGCATCCTTTCATATGTCTTTGGGCTCTTTGTATGTCCTCTATGGAGAAGTGTCTGTTCAAGTCTTTTGCCCATTTTTTAACTGGGTTGTTTGTCTTCCAGGAGTAGAGTCATATGTGTTCTTTATATATGCTGGAGATCAAACCCATGTCTGAGGTATCATTTACAAATATATTTCCCATACGGTTGGTTCCCTTTTCATTTTGCTGATGTTTTCTTTAGCAGTGCAGAAGCTTTTTATTTTGATGAAGTCCAATTTGTTTATTCTTTCATTATACTCTTGCTCTAGGGGGCACATCAGTGAAAATATTGCTGCATGGAATATCTGAGATTTTCCTGCCTATGTTCTCCTCTAGGACTCTCACGGTGTCGTGACTTTTGTAAGTCTTTTATCCATCTTGAGTTTATTTTTCCGTATGGGGTAAATTGGTGGTTGAGTTTCATTTTTTTGCATGTAGCTGTCCAGATCACACAACACCATTTGTTGAAGAGGCTATTTTTACTCCATTTTATGCTTCTGCCCCCTTTGCCAAATATTAATTGACCATAGAGACCTGGGTTTATTTCTGGGCTCTCTATTCTGTTCCACTGATCTATGTGTCTGTTTTTATGACAGTATCAGACTGTTTTGATTACTGTGGCCTCAAAATATAGTTTGATGTCAGGCATTGTGAACCCTCCTACTTTGTTCTTCTTTCTCAAAATTGCTGGGGCTATTTGGCGTCATTTATGGTTCCATATCAATTTTTGAAATGTTTGTTCTATTTTTGTGAAATATATCATTGATATTTTAATAGGGATTGTATTGAATCTATAAATTGCTTTGGGTAGTATGGACATTTTGCTGATGTTAATTCTTCCAAACCATGAACATGGTATATGCTTCCATGTATTTGTGTCTTCCTTAATTTCTTTCTTCAGTGTTGTGTAGTTTTCTGAGTACAGGTCTTTCACCTCCTTGGTTAGGTTTATTCCTAGGTACTTTACTTTTCTTGTTGCTATAGCAAATGGGATTTTTTCCTGATTTCTGTTTCTGACATTTCATTGTTGTTATACAAAAATGCTTTCAATTTCTATATATTGACTTTGTATCTCGCCATTTTGCCAAATTCACTTATTAGGTCGAGTAGTTTTTTGGTGGAGTCTATAGGATTTTCTATGTATAATATCTTGTCATCTGCAATGACAGTTTTGCTTCCTCCTTCCCAATTTGGATGCCTTTTATTTCTTTTTCTTGTCTGATCACTGTAGCTAGGATTTCCAATACTATGTTGAATAGAAATGGCAAAAGTGGACACCCTTGTCTTGTTCTTGATCTTAGTGGGAAAGCTTTTAGTTTTTGCTCGTTGAGTATGATGTAGGTTTCTCGTATATGGTTTTTATTATGTTGAGGTATGCTCCCTCTACTCCCACTTTGCTGAGTGTTTTTATCATAAATGGGTGCTGTACCTTATCAAGTGCTTTTCCCTCATCTATTGGTATGATCATGTGATTTTTGTCTTTCTTTTTGTCTATGTGATGTATTATGTTTATTGATTTGCAAATATTGTACCATCCTTGCACCCCTGGGATGAATCCCACTTGATCATGGTATATGATCTTTTTAATGTATAGCTGGATGAGGTTTACCAATATTTTGTTGAGGATTTTAGCATCTATGTTCATCAGTGATATTGGCCTGTAGTTTTCTTTCTTTGTTGTGTCTTTACCTTGTTTTTGGTATTAGGATGATGCTGGCTTCATAAAAAGAGTTTGAGAGTCTTCCCTCTTTTTGGATTTTTTGGAATAGTTTGTAAAAGATAGGGGTTAGCTCTTCCTTAAATGTTTTGAAAATTCTCCTGTGAAACTGATCAGTCCAGGGCTTTTGTGTGACAGGAGTTTTTTGATTACTGCTTTGATTTTGCCAGCTGTTATCAGTCTATTTAGGCTTTTTGCTTCTTCTTCAGTCAGTTTTGGGAGGTTATATTTTTCTAGAAATTTGTCCATTTCACCCAGGTTTTCAAATTTCTTGGCATATAGTTGTTCATAGTAATTTCTTATAATCCTTTCTATTTCTGTGGTATCAGTTGTAATCTCTCCTCTTTCATTTCTGATTTTATTTGGGTCCTCTCTCTTTTTTTCTTGATAAGTCTGCTGAAAGGCTTGTTGATTTTGTTTATCTTTTCAAAGAACCAGCACCTGGATTTATTGATCCTTTGAATTATTCTTTTAATCTCTGTATTGTTTAATTCTGCTCTGATCTTGGTTATTTCCTTCCTTCTACTTGCTCTGGCCTTTGTTTTTGTTCCTCCAGTTCTTGTAGATGTAGGGTTAGGGTGTTTATTTGAAATATTTATTAGGTTGTTCTTTTTTCAGTAGGCCTGTATCGCTATGAACTTCCCTCTCAGGATTGCCTTCGCTTTATCCCATAAGTTTTGTACTGTTGTGTGTTCATTTTCATTTGTTTCCAGAAACTTTTTGATTTCTTCTTTGATCTCATTATTAATCCATTCATTTTTAATAGCATGGAATTCAATCTCTACGAATTTGAGTGTTTTTGAGCTTTTTCCTTGAGGTTGGTTTCTAGTTTCAGGTCCTTGTGATATGAGAAAATGCTTGATATGATTTCAATTTTCTTGAATTTGTTGAAGTTTGTTTTGTGTCCTATCGTGTGGTCTATCTTTGAAAATTTTCCATGTACATTTGAAAAGAATGTGTACTCTGCTTCTTTGGGATGAAAGGCTCTATATATATCAGTTAAGTCTATTTGATCTAGGGCTTTGTTCAATGCTGCAATACCTTGGTTGATATTTTGTTTGGAAGATCTATCCATTGTTGACAGTGGGGTGCTAAAATCCCCTAGTATAAGTGTGTTGCTGTCTATATATTTTTTGAAGTCCCCCAATATTTTCCTTATATATTTGGGTTCTCCTATATTGGGTGCATATCTGTTTATAATGTTTATGGTCTTCTTGATGGATTCTTTCCTTGAGTATTATGAAGTGTCCCTCTGGGTCTCTTTTTACAGCCTTTGTTTTGAAGTCTGTTTTGTCTATTGTAAGTATTGCTACCCCTTTTTTTCCTGTCCATTTGCTTGGAATATCTTTTTCCAACCCTTCACTTTCAGTCTGTGTAGGTCTTTTGTTCTAAGGTGGGTTTCTTGTAGGCAGCATATGTGTGGGTCGTGTTTTCTTATCCATTCAGCTACCCTACATCTTTTGATTAGAGCATTTAATCCATTTACATTTAAGGTTATTATCGGTAAGTTCCTATTCATTAGTATTTTACACCCTTTGTACCTGCGTTCCTCTCCCTCTCATTCTTTTTCTTCCTCTTCTTAAAGCAGTCCCTTTAACGTATCTTGCAGTGCTAGTTTGGTGGAGGTGTATTCTTTCAGCTTTCTTTTGTCTGGGAAACTCCTTATTTCACCTTCCATTTAAATTGAGAGCCTTGCTGGGTACAGTAGTCTTGGTTGCAGGCCTTTGCTTTTCATTACTTGGAATATTTCTTGCCATTCCATTCTAGCTTGTAGTGTTGCTGTTGAGAAGTCAGTTGCTAGCTTTATCAGGGCTCCCTTATATGTTACTTCCTGTTTCTTCCTTGTTGCCTTTAAGATTTTCTCTTTGTCTTGGAATTTTGCCATTTTAATTATGATGTGTCTTAGAGTGGGCCTCTTTGGGTTCCTCTTGGATCCTGGTGTCTACTGTCTCAGCTCTCTCCCCAAAGCTTCCATCTCCAGTCTCTCCTCAAGTGTCTCTAGTTTACTCTGCCCCGGCTTTTGCCAGAGCCCAGCATAAGTGCCTGCAAATGAAAATTTGTGCATTGGCCCTTTAAATGGCTCTTTGCATCTCCAGCTATCATCTTTGGCAGAGAACAACCCTGCTGCTTTTCATCACTGGTTGTTATCTGTGTATTTTGGGCTCCGTGCTCTATGTTGGGGATTCCAGCTTAGGGTTTAGACCTCACACTTCTCAGGGGGATCCAACTGGTAGTGCTTAATTATTGCTTGGGCGCTGCTGCCTGTGGGCACCTAGCCAGCCTTTTCGAGTCTCCACTGCACTCCTTACCAGACAGGTTGTGCAGAAGCTGATTCTTCTGTCTGTCTGAGATTATAACGCTTCTCTCTCGCTATTGTTCAGTTGTTTGTTCCGGGTGATTTCTCCACAATTTAGTTGTAATTCCAGATTAGTCCTGGGAAGAGGTTAGTGTGGCTTCCATTCACTCCTCCTCCATCTTATGAAATCCAAAAGTCCTCAAAGAGTCTTTATTTTCATCTCTTAGCAATACAAGTCTGGGTTTTTCCTTGTACATTACCTAACTAAGGAGAACTGGAAACAGCCATTCCTTACCAGTATCATTTCCACATCCAGCAAGAACAGAGGGCCTGCCTTTGCTGGTTTCTTTCCTCTGTTCACCATTGCCTAAATCCTATTTTAATAGGGTTTATGGAGGTAGAGAGTCCAGAGTCTTGACCAATGTGGGAAATGCAGTTTTACAGGACTTGTCAATGTTAGTGGTCTCCCACCCCATGTCCCAGAGTGCCCTGGTTTTTGAAACCACCAAACATTGGTACCTGCTTTTGTCATACTTAGGAATATCCTTCCCCTTTTACATTTCTGAAACTAACAGGTCTCTATCATAATTTTGTCTCCTTTCTATGTCTGTGCATCCCTAGCCATTAGCTTAGACTCTGACACACGGAAACTCTTAAAAGATTGGGAGGCAGCCAGCATTGCTGTTAATAAAGCATTGGAAGAGATGGATTCCCACATTCAAATCCTGGGTTGGTTACTTGACCTTAGTCTATTGCTTCATCTGAGCCTTAGTTTCCCCATTTATCAAATAAGAATAAAATAATACCCTAAGTGGTAGGTGAGAAGCATTAAATTAAAAATATATGGGAGCTTCCGAGCAAGATGGCAGCATAGGCAGACATAGCTTGCCTCTTTGCACAACCACATCAAAATTACAACTAAAATATAGAACAACCAACACTCAGAAACATCAGAAATTGAGTTGAATGGAAGTCTGACAATTATGGAATGAGAGAAACTATATCCATCCAGACTAGTAGGAGGGGCACAGACACAGAATGGGCTTGTCTCTCACATAAATATTAGGAGTGAGGAGTCCCAGCCCCACACCAGGCCCCCCAGCCCAGGGTTCCAGTGCCAGGAAGATAAGTCCCCACAATTTCTGGCTGCAAAACCCAGCAGGGAATGAGTCAGTGGAAGAAACTTCTGGAGCCCCAAGCAATTCCTCTTAAAAAACCCACACACAGACTTACCTGCTCAGACTCACTCCCTCTGAGCTCCAGTGCTGGGTTGGCAGCTTGAAGGGCACCAGTGGCACACCGGGAGAAACTGAAGTATCTGGCATCAGGGCCAGCAGAGGCCACTGTCCCTTTACTGAGCCCTCCCCCCACAGAGCCAGCAGGCTGGTGCCATGTTTGAGACTCCATCTACCTGGCTAACACTGTGTGACCCACCCTGGAGATCCCCAGAGACTCTGCCCCACCCAATTTATGGCCCACCCAAGCTACCTTTCCATATGCATGGCTGGTCTCGGTTCATACTTCACAACTTCCTAAATCCTATCAAACAAGAAACAGCTGGCCTCAGTGAGCTCTAGGCTGGGCACTAGCAGCAGCCAGATTAGTTTCACAGCTTGCCTTCACCTGGGAATCTCCAAACCCAGCACAAGTAGTAGCCTTCTCAGATTGCTTTATAGTTCAGGAAAGGTGGCCCCAGATGTAACACAGGTGGGGGAAGACCTTGGCCTGTATCACCTGTAAAACCCCAGGGCCAGCACACCCAGTGGATAGCTATGGACCACTTCAGAGCACTGCTATACTGACCCTGCATAGCTGATCCTCCACGGAAGATGGAGGTTGGTTGTCAGTGGTCACAGCCATTCCTTGCAGCTCACTGGCCTGGGTTAATATCCACACTGACCTGCCAACAGCAACCAAGACTCAACTGCAGGAGGAGGGTATACTCAGCCCACATGAAGCGTACACCTCAAATACCCAGCTTGGGTAGTAGGGGAGGCTATGCCACCGGACTCTACAAGACACCTACTATATCAGGCCACACCACCAAGACATGGCTCAAAGCAGCTCTACCTAATACATAGAAATAAACACAGAAAGGCTGCCAAAACGAGGAGACAGAGAAACATGGTCTAAATGAAAGAACCTATCAAAACTCCAGAAAAAGAGCTAAATGAAATGGAGATAAGCCATCTATCAAATGCAGAGTTCAAAACACTGGTTATAAGGATGTTCAAGGAACTTAGTGAGGACCTCAACAACTAAAAAAGACCTAGTCAGAAATGAAGGATTGAAATAAAGAACAATTTACAGGGAAACTATAGTAGAGTGGATGAAGCCAAGAATCAAATCAAAGATTTGAAACATAAGGAAGCAAAAACCAACCAATCAGAACAAGAAAAGAATCCAAAAAAAATGAGGGTAGTACAAGCAGCCTGTGAGACAACTTCAAGAAGTCCAACATTTGCATCATAGGGGTGCCAGAAGAAGAGAATGAGCAAGAAACTGGAAATCTGTTTGAAAAAATAATGAAAGAAAACTTCTTTAACATGGCAAAGGAAATAGACATGCAAGTCCAGGAAGCCCAGAGGGTCACAATCAAGATGGACCCAAAGAGGACCACACAAAGACACACCATAATTAAAATGCAAAGTGTTAAAGATAAAGAGAGAATCTTACAAGCAGCATGAAAAAAACAGAGAGTTACCTACAAAGGAGTTCCCATAAGACAGTCAGCTGAGTTCTCAAAAGAAACCTTGCTGGCAAGAAGTACTCAAAGTGATGAAAAGCAAGGACCTACAACCAAGATTATTCTATCCAGCAAAGCTATCATTTAGAATTGAAGGGCAGATAAAGTACTTCCCAGACAAGGTAAAGCTAAAGGAATTCATCATCACCAAGCCATTATTACATGAAATGATACAGAAACATATTTAATAAAAAGAGGAAGATCAAAACTATGAACATTAAAATGACAACAAGCTCACAACCATCAACTACTAAATCTAAAAAATAAAAACAAAAACAAACTAAGCAAACAACAAGAACAGGGACATAATTATATGTATTGGGATCACCTGGAGGGTTACCAGCTGGGGGGAGAAATGGGGAAATGGTGCAGGGATCAAGAAGCATAACAAAAAGATGGGGATGTTGAGAATAGTACAGGAAAGGGAGAAGCCAAAGAACTTACACGTATGACCCATGAACATGAACTAAGGGGGCAGATTGCTGGAGGGAAGGGGGCTACCAGGTGGAGGAGGGTAAAGGGTAAAAAATTAGGACAACTGTAACAGATTAATCAATGAAATATACTTAAAAGATAAAAAATAAAAATATATGAAAAGTCCTTAGTGCTGCATGCAGCTGATACTATTCAATGGTAGCTGTTACTCGTTGAATACAAGGCTCATGAGGAGCAGAGTGGCACAGTTCTTTTTTCAGGCTCTCATCACCTATTTACACGTAAGAGAGGGAAGTGGGAGGCACTTACCACCATAGAGGGTGAGACATGCATCAAAGTTAGGTGTGCAGTTGGTGATATGATTACACATACCACCTGGGTTGAGGCAGGTATAGCACTGCAGACTGTGACCTAGAATCAGGAAGAAAACTCATGAGACTCTGGTAGACCAGCACCGACATGCCCTCCTGGCTGCAGAAGAAAGCCCACCACCTGCATGATGATGGGGCAGAGGTCGGCGGCCTTCTGTTCCCATACGAACCTGCAGCAGGTAGGTTTTTCCAAGCTCAAACTATAGTTCCAGAGCATGTTTTGGACCCTGATGCAAGCGCAAAGGAAATTTCCAGCCCTGGATGGTTTGGCTCAGTGGATTGAGTGCCAGCCTGCAAACCAAAGGGTCCCCGGTTTGATTCCCAGTCAGGGCACATGCCTGGGTTGCAGACCAGGTCCCCAGTAAGGGGCGTGTGAGAGGTAACCACACACTGATATTTCTCCTCCTCTCTCCCTCCCTTCCCCCCTCCCTCCTCCTCTCTCTAAAAATAAATAAACTCTTTAAAAAAAACTCACACTTCCTAAAAAAAAAAAAAGACATTTCCATATTTCAAAATCCATGTAACTATTCAATGAATCACGTCAACTGGCAGTAATTAATCTGCACTGTCACGATATAGTTAAAGGAAACTATCAAGAGAATAAGCTAACAGAATTCTATAAATGCCTTCCAAGCAACAAATATGCTCTATGAAATCACATTCTTATGGACCAATAATCAGTATCTGGCAGTCGCTATCTATCTGTGAGAAGACATTTCCAAAGATGAAATGCATAAAATCTCATTACAGAGCAGCATTAACAGATGGAGAAGATTTGCAACCAGTCTGAGGATAGGGAACACTAATCTAATTTTGAACCCTAGGTAAGCAAAATGTTATTCTCCCAGAAAGAACAACTAATTATTTATCATTACCTAAACTGTATTTATTTGTAATTCAGATCTACTAATTCTTCCCCTTAGTAGATCTGAATTATAAATAATTGTGCTCAATCATAATATTTCAAATTTTGTCAATTAAAAATTTGCAGAAATGTGTTTTCTCTCATGATTTATATAAAAGCTTACACAATATCCTGGGTTTTGTTTCTTGGCCTGCAAAGCCTCAGATGTTTACTCTCTGGCCTCTATAGAACAAGTTTGGTGACGTCTGGGGTAAGGTGTCATCACTGAGGCTGCTCCGTGCTGAGGGACTGACCTGTCACCAGGAGCATGCCTAATCAAGGGAGAGATAGCAGCTGGACACCTTAAACCGAGGCAGGTGGGGCAGCCAGGCATTAGCAGTGACACTGAACATGAGAGTCAGGGTACATCAGATGCAAATCGCCTCTGGTTCTCTAACTGGAAAATTAATTCTGTCCCCATTCACGTTCCTATGATTCATCTTTGCTAGCTGGACTCCAGGCTTTGCTGGATTATTTTCCCTTCTCCGTTTTATATCAACGGTGGCAAGAAAAAGATAGGTCATATTTCACATCTGTTACGGGGGGAGGCAGAGAGATGTAAGAGTTGCAAGACAATTTTCCTGATACATATGGACACATCCTTTCCTAATTAGAGATGACCTTCTTCCTGCCACATGCCGTCTGGCATGTAATGTGATGAGTGTTTGCCATGCCTCGGCAGGGCTCCATTATCCTACTTTGTAGCCTCTTCTCCCCAATGTCAGTGTTTGTCACAGCTGCACGAGAGGGGAGCCACAATGAAAAGGGACAAGATGCAATTTTTCTATTCTCTTCCCTGCTCCAGGTGTGTACACGCTTGACAGCAAAGAATATGAGAGGGAGGTGTTGCTCCAGCCTGGCCGTCTGTGAGTGCCACTCAAAAAGGCTGCCCAGAGCCGTGAATTTTCTCCTGGCGGGAGCCAGAGTCATCTGGCTTCTTGACAAACCTTTAGACAGACAGGAACCAAAGCTCACACCTGCAACTTCGGTGGGGCAGAAAAGTTCAGCACTGATGCATTTGTTCAGTGCTCAAGCATCAGTGCACCCATGAGTGAAGCTCTTCATCTGCACAGGATGGTTCTAAGAGGTGGGCTCAAAGATCTCCATTTCCCTTTTTCAAGAGAAAACTGAGACTAACATGTTAACTATCTTGTCCGAAGTCACACAGCTACTGAGTAGGAGAGCCGGACCCCAAACCCTGGTTGCTAGTTCTGACCCCCAAGTTTGGTTTAGCCAGGATGTTTTTCTAATTGCCCTGAGTGGGAAAGAGAAGGAAACAGCACAACAAAAGGAGACCCAGGTCAGGGACAAGCAATAAGTCAGCAGTCAACTGTTCGATATGCTTGCTCCTAGGCCCGGGTAGAAGCATCTGCTTCAGATGCCAACTCTCGAGGAGGGGAGGGGCCCGGCACAGAACAGCTGACGGCCCCAAACCCACACCTGCTCCATAAATACACTGCTGGAAACTGGCATGACAAGATTATTCTAACTACAGAAAATACAACACTGGGTAGAAGAACTCAGACACTACATTACATAGTGTTGTACCAAAGGTAAACCAAATTACAAACCTACCCTGGCTAGAATTAGCAGAGGTGGGGGAGAGGGGAGTTGGGACTTCTCTTTTTCTCTCAAATGGAGAGCATATTCAGATGTAACCTTGGACTAGTCTCTTCTTTGCTTCAGTTTCCTCAACCATAAAAGCTGGAAGGGTTGAGTGAGATTTGGCTTGCACAGTCCCTAGTACATGATAGGCATTGAATAAATGGAAGCCACTAAAGCTACTTATGTGTCGGGCATACTCCAACCTGGCAGATAGGTTTTTTGTTGTTCGCTGTATTGCTACTTCTTTCTCTGAGCCCCGCCTCCACCAAATGGCAGTACCAATATAACACAGGTGGAAAGTGACATTTGATACTTACAATGAAGCAAAGCAAGTCACATGGGTGTTCCTGGTGTTACAGAGGTTAACATGCAGGAATACACAAATGCCTCCAGGAGCCAGGGAGCCAGGGCAGGGTGGCCGAGGGGTGAAGGAGTTAAAAGCAGATGTTCTGGCACCAGACTGCTTGGGTTCAAATTCTGGCGATGCCATTTCCGTGGGATATTTTACAAGTTATTTAATCTCTATGGGCCCCAGTCTTGTCACTTGTACAATGGTGATAAAAATAGTGCCTAATCCACAGGGCTGACATGAGGATTAACTAAGTATTCTATCTGTGAAATGTTCAGAGTAGTGATCAGCGCATAAATGCTACAAACATTAGCTGCTCCTGCTGTGACAGCATCACCATCCCTGTTGTAATGGAGGAGAAGCATCAGGGCAGGACTGAGCTCAGCACTCTAAAGATGGTGTCCTCAGCAGCTTTCGGAGAGAGGGGCGAAACTTAAGCTGCTGAGTGTACCTGCCTCTGCCCCTCCCCCCAGGAGAGCAGTGCTGTAACCCAGAAGAGCTGTAACTCAGGAAGTTGCCCCACTGACAGCAAGGCTGTAACATGGGAAGGACTTGTCACACAACCCTGGATGTGTAACATTGGAAGGCAAGAGAACCAAAGCCAGGCTGAGGCCAGGGACATCAGCTCAGTCTCCCTGAGGCCTAAGAAAGAGGAAGCACAGGGTGAAGGGGGTGCCTAGATAGATGGTCCTGACCCATGTCCCCCTGGACCACTCACCTGAATGGCAAAGGACAGACAGGATGAGCAGGAGCCCAAGCAGGATGAATCTTTTGCTTCCCATTGTCTACAGAACCTGGAAGGAAGACACACAAAGAATCGTCACGAACCAATGATGACCACTGACCAGTGATCTCAGAAACCAAGAATCAGAAGGCCTCGTGGGCTCCAGGAGACATGGGGAAGGAGCTAGCAGATCAAGAAAATGGGAAATCTGCCAGGCTGGGGTGCCATGACCGAGGGGTACTCTCGGCTGGGGCAGCACTTGGTCCCTCCTTCTGCCCCCAGAACTCAGCTTACTAAAGAAATGCTGTTGATCCTGGTGAGAGGGGCAGCTATGAGCAGTCAAAGCACACAGGGCCCGGAGTCAGGACTACCCGGGCCCCGCCCTAGCTCTCACCTCTAACGGCCCCTCTCTCCCTGCAGTGGGGACAGCGCCGTTTTCCTCATAACAGGTGTTTGGTCCAATGAGAATAGGAGGAAAGTACTTAATACAGCAGCTGCAATTCCTGCTCTGCTGTAATTCCACCCTAAGCTGTTGGCTGGGCCAGAACCTAGTGAAGACCACTTCTCCAGGCCACGCCACTTAAGGGCATCCGAGCAAAGAAGTGACTCTGGAGGGCACCAACATGCATGCATTCAGCAGCAGAACAGAGGCACTGACTCAGCTTGCCTGGAAGCTCTGGCTCCCCACCTCGGCAAGAATGATGAGGACACGCCTTGGTTCACCCTGGGGAGGGAACAGGGGTTCCAGGTAACTCTGATGACTAGTCCACATTACATTAGTACCTAGGTGTGCAGGAGTGAGCATCAGGGGAGCGAGAGGGCGGTGGCTGAAATGCCTCAAACCCTCCTTTTGTCTGCTAAGCAAGTCAAGACGCCAGGAGGCTTTAAACTGTCTGTGGATGAATAGAGGGCCACATACCGAGCTCAGCGGAGGCCAGCATGGCGGCCTTACATAGGACGGTCTGAACATACAACTTCCTAACTAAAAGTGGGTCTCGGCAGGTAGTCACATCCTAGGTTGGCAGCTTCCTTGACAAAGGTCAGTCTTTACCTTAAGGATCCTGTCTTCTTATTGTTGGTGGGTTGTCGTTTTTTTTTTAAGACATAACATATCTTTGGAATTTCAGAGGAATTCACAGTAATCTCCTTTTCCCGACCCCGCAGGGCACACCTGTCACACCGGAGCACGAGACCACAGAAGCCTCCCTGTTACCTTGTTCCCCAAACACCATCTCTGTGCGCTGTAAATACGAACTGTGCTGAATCCACCAACGTAAAAGAAGTGCATCTCTCCACTTTACTCTTTATGCAGTCTCAGAGATTTCCCCATTTTGCTTTCTTCTGCCTCCCTAATCCACCACCAATGAGTCTTATGTGACCCTTTTTATGTCTTCTTTGATTCTAGTGTGTAAAATAAGCTATAAAACTGCCATTCTCTGGAGCATTTTCTCGAACTGCTGATATTTTGCTTCCTGGCAATTGTTCTCAGTTTGGCTCAAATTCACAAAAATTCTCTAGAGGTTTGGTCACTTGTTACATCATGTCTAAACCATGCATTTAGCAACAGGTCTCGGAAATCTCTCTACCCCACCCTTACTTCCCTGAGCCCATCCTGAAACAAGGAGACAAAAGCCTCTCTACATCGGGGGCTCCACATTCTCTTGAGTCCCACAGGCCAGGGGGCAGACAGATGGGGCTCTTGGTGGGTGAGGCCCTACCTTCCTCTGGGTCAGGAACATCATCTCTCACAACTTCAAAGGGCATCTGCTGTTCAGGCATTGGCTGATGAAGGCCAGGAAAAGGTTGAGAAGTAGGAAGGGCAGAATCTGATTGAGTAATTAGGGGCCTCTTCTCCTTTTAAGGGCTGATGTGATTATACTGTGTCCATTTTCACTGAATGCCAGCCTGTAGGCAAGCCCACTTTTCTGTATCAGCTTCCATTTTGTTAGCAAATACTACAGACAGTTATTTGGCTACCCACTATTGACGTTACCTGTATTTAATCCTCATACAACGCTGTGAAATGTTTAAAGATTTTATTTATTTATTTCTAGAGAGGGGAAGGGAGGGAGAAAGGGAGGTAAACCAAGGTGTGGTGTCTCTCCTGCGCCCCCTACTGGGGACTTGGCCAGGCATGTGACCTAGACTTGCAACTGAACCCTTAACCCTTTGGTTTGCCCGCCAATACACTGAGCCATACCAGCCAGGGCACAATGCTGCAAATTTATTCTCCACCTCCATTTATAAGGGAACTGAGGGTTGAGGAGGGGAACTAATTTACACAACTGTTGGAAGGTAGAATAAATAATGTCTTTCCCAAAGGTGTCCAGGTACCTGTGAATACAGGCAACTTTACATTTCAAGTGACTTTGTAGATGACTTTAAGGTTCAGAGAGATGTGAAAACAGAAGAAGCAAGAGATTCAGAGTGAGACTGACTTCACCAACTGCTGGTTTTGAAGACAGAGAAAGGTGGCCAGCGGAGGAAAACAGGTGGCCTGCAGAAGCTAAGAACATCCTCAACCGACACTCAGCCAGGAAATGGGACTTCAGTCTTCCCATCGCCAGGACTGTAACTGTGCAGACAACCCCAAAGGAGGGAAGGAAACGGATTCTCCCACAGAGCCTCCGGAAAGGATAATAGCTATGAGGCCATGTCAGCTGTCTCCTTTACAGAATTGTAAGAATAATACTCTTGTATCATGTTAAGCAATACAAAACTAATACACCAACCTCAGAACTGGTTGGTGTATTACAACACTTAAAACCAGGGCTGAGTTCTTCAACCATAGTTAAGCTCTCTGGTGGGGAGACTTCTTGTGCATTCAGGTTCTGAAATAAATTTGCTAAGGTGAGGCCACCAGAGAAGAGAATTTACACTGGGAGATTCACAGATGCCCACGAGTAAAGTTACTGCTCCCGGAAGCCTGGGGCCTGAAAGGCTGATGAACCAGTAAGTCTAGAAGTGTCCTCAAAGATATAACCCAAAGTTCTTATTTTAGAGGAAATTAATGGAGGCCCCCAGGGTGGGGGTAGGGGAGAAGAAGTTACCTTTCCCAAGGGAACAGGTTAGTTGCAAAGCCACATTGGGTGGATCACACTTCTATTCGCCAGGGTTTGGTAACTCACAAGTACCGGTGGCTTAACATTACCTGGTGACTAGTAGTGTCAAGGGCTTGGAGGTTTGCCCCCTCACCTCATAATACACTGCCTGCTGCAGCTGGGCAGGCCTAAACAAAGATCAGTTATTTGTTCACCAAGGTAACTGCAACATCAGTAGAGAGAGACACACAGTAAACCACATACATCACAATGAACAGCCCCTCCCACGTTGAGGTGCCACTGCCAGAGTCAACCACCTGAGACCTCCCTAAACCACAGAAGCCTGCAGCTTCCCTCAGCCTGCTCTGAAAGTCTGCCTTCCACAGGGCCTGTCTCCCCAGGGAGTATACTCACTGCCCTGCCCTTGGAGATTGTAACAGCAGAGCCAACTGTTCAATGAAGATAATTCACAAAGCTACGGAGCACAGGCCAAAACAAAAAAGTCTTCTTTGGGAAGCCTCAAGCAGCTAGGGGTTTGGGGACTTGTTTGTGGCAGTCTGGCTGAGGCTCTTCAAGAGTTGGCCCAGAACTTTCAATGCAACCTTTTTTTAAGAGTTTGTAACTGGAGCTGTCAAAGACCAATTCCATTAGACGCCCGCTCTCCTCACCCTAAAATCCATTTTACTTGGGCTTTTGGTTTCTGAGCCACTTGGCCTAATGGGATGTTTTCTTACAGCAAAGTTCAGCAGTCTCCTGTTTCTACTTCAAAAATACGGAAGCCACAAATCTTTGGCATGTTGGATCCACAGTAAGGCAACCTATCTGCTTTGGGATCATAAACTTCCCAGCGTATGGGGAAATGTTGCCACCTCCCTCATTTAACATTCTGAGCCCTGTGTGCCTGCCTTAGAGAACTGGGGGTAAATTGTTCCCAGTGGAGAACATGAAGAAGGCAGATCACAAGGGTACCCCAAATATTAACAGCCACCATTTGGTTTCCACATAACAGGGGCCAAACCGAGCCCTTTCCGTGAATTATCTCACTTAGTCCTTATAAGTCCCAAGGAAGTAAGCTCTATGATTTTACTGATTAAAAAAATGACATCAAATAGTTCACTCAGGGCCCAGTGTCAGCTTGGGCACCGGCAAAAAAAGTTTTGAAATACATTTTAATAGAATTAAACAAACAAACAAGGGGGAATTATTTAGTCTGGGAGTTTCATATGGTTTTTGTTTCCCATAACACATTGGAAGACACCACAAACTTCCCACTGCCTGGGTTTTAAAGGTCTTACTCTAGGCCTGGCCATGGGTTTTCTACCAACCTGGGCCAGCAGCCTGAGCAGGGGTGAGGCCAGCCAAAAAGCCACTTCGTTTTTCCCAACAAGGTTCGGAAGTGTCAGAGGTGAGAAATGGAATACGTGAGTTAGCACAGTTCCAGGACCCTGGAAGAGGCTGCTCATTCGAATCACCATTTAACATTTCTTCCAACGCTGCTGTCAGACGGCCCAAGAAAACAAAACGTCACACCAAACTTGGACTTAAAAGGTCTGTGTTTCAGTCCTGCTCTGTTTATTAAAGTTCCAAGTTTCGATCACTCAAGAGAAGAATGCCCTTCACCATTTGGGGGTGGCGTTACCCTCCTCTCACTGCGCGGTATCTTTTCCCTAAACCGCCAAGGGCTTCCCTTCCGTGGTCAGGGTTCGAGGAAAATATTCCCGAGGGAGTGGAGGGCATGGCCCGCGGAATTTGGGGTGCCCACTCTCCCCTTTTTCTTTGTAGTAACAAGGTCAGTCGGAGTTCTGCCGGCCTCTTTGGATAGTTTAAAGCGTGTCACCAGGGGCCTCCGGTGCGGAGAAGGGCAGGGCTGTCGGGAAGACACGCCGGCCCAGGGGTTTGAGAAAGGGATGGGGTCGTCCCCAGGGCGCGGAGGCCCGCGCAAGCGGGAGTGGGAGCGGGGAGGAGGCACGAGGGAGGGGTTCGGGTCCCGGGAGGCCGGTGCCCAGCTGCCCGCCGGCCACGCGCCCACGGAGGTCCGCAGCTGCCGCAGATTCGCAGCGCCACGCGGCCCACCGCTCGGCCTTACCTCTCCGCGTGCCCAGAGTCCGACTTCCCGGGGTGCGGTGTCTGGGCCGATCGGCAGTCTTTATAGTCTGGGCCCGGGATCGCTCGGCCTCCCCTTGCTCGCCCCACCCCCACCCCGGCTCCAGCTCCGCCCCGCGCGTCGCAGGCCGCGAGTCCGGGTCAGGAGGACTGCGAGCGCTGCCTCCAGGCGGTCACTCACTGCACGCGTCCCTTTACCCCGGTCGGGGAGCTGGGCAGAAGCCTCTGCGCGTCCGCGGAGTGAGGCTCCTGACCCAGGTTCAGAAAAGACCCACGTCCAGGGCTAGATTAAGACCTTTAAAATCCAGGCGACGGAAGGCTGTCATCCCGTTTGTTACGAAAATAAAAAACATGAAACTCCCAAGACGTACGATTTCCTGTTTTGTTTTAGTTTTGTTTAATTAAATAGTGACATGTATTTAAAAACTTTTTTTGTGCCCGCGCTAAGCTCGCGCTGGGCCCGGGGTTTGGGTTTCTCCTGCCCTGCTGCAGCCTGGGGCTCCTTTGTGCTCTCAGGCTCTGGAGTCCCTCAGTGTCCTTCAGTCACAGCCATCCGAGCCTTGTGTCTTGTTTGGAACTAAGGTAAAACTACGCAGAACCACCATTTAGGACGTTATTTTTATGTGAAAATGTAATTTTGAGTGTTATCACTTGGAAAGTGTCTACCACCCACTGCAGAGCTGGCTTTAAGAGCACCAAGGGGAGAGTGGGGGACAAAAGGCCATCGTAAAAGTCTCTGAGCTCTGTTGGAGACCATGAGACACTTTCTGAGGGTCAGGGTGAGAAAATACTGCATCTCACGACTGCTTATGCTGAATAGAAAGGGGAAGAAGCAGGGCAAATCATAATCGATCATATGTGCTTTCCACCTGATGCTCTGATGGCTTAGGGAGGTCAGGAAATGAGTTTCATTTGGCATCTGCTTAAATCAGCTAAACATGCATTTCCAATAATAGCTTGTTTACAGAGCTCTTTCAGATGCTTATCTTATATGCATCCTACTAGCTGTTCCCTCCTTGAAACTCACCTGGATTCTGAGATGCCAATCTCTCTTAGTTTTGCTTGCAGTTCTTTGACCTTTGTCTGAGATTCTTTCCCACTATCTATTCAAAATCTGCATTTCCAGGGCGGGACTGAGTACCACTGCTGTGTGTGCTTCCTGGGAGACTACAGTGCATCCACGTTGTTTTAGCTTGGAGATACGTTTGTAGATGATTTGCAAATATTTATTCTCCAGTCCTCATCAGTTCCTCAATGTTCATATTCACTTCCGACTGATTGCTGGACATCTCCACCTACCTGTCCCACAGACATTTTGAACTCAAAATGTGTCCAAATCTGAACTCATTTCCAATGTTCCACTGCTTTTTTTTTTTCCTTCTTCCATAAATGAAGCCCAAAACCTGGGAATCGACTTTGGTTTCTCACTCCCTCAACCTTTAAATCAGCTCCTGCCACATCATTTGCTTATCTCAACTTCACAGACTCTTCACTGCACCTGCCACTGCCCTAATTCAGGCCTACAGCATGTCTTACTTGGACCAGTGCCCTTACTTCGTACGAGGTTTCCATGCTGAACATGTTGGTTTCTGCATCCTGTGCCCTTTCTCTATCCTGCTGGAGATCTGGCTGCTTCACCTTTCCAGTCTGTTTGATTTTTTTATTTATTATCCTTCCTGGAACACAGTGTGACTGCAGCTTCTATTTTGCAACCATGAGGTGACCTTTAAGACTAGTCTTGAGTAAAGGAGAGAATAGAAAGATGGAAGGAATCTGGAATGTTGACACAGCTGGGCCACTGTATCAGCCCAGAATTAGTTACCTCTGACTTAGCACAAGAGGAAAAAAAACCCTAAACTGTTTAAGCTATTAGGTGTCGGTTTTATCCTGATACATCAAGCTTTAGACAAATGGATAGGTGTTCTCAAGAGACCTCAAAGCCAGAAATGGCCTTAAGTCTGATCAATTGTTAGATCCCTTTTCTGTGTGAATACACATTTCTGCCATTGAAATAAAAAAAAAAGAGCTTGTTACCAATACCTTTGCATGAACCAGAGGCCATGCATCCAACATGCTAAAAGAATGTGAATTTTGATGAGAGGATAAACAAGCCTTAAGCATTCTGAGGAGCAAAATTGGTGGGGTTGCAGGGCAGATGTGGGGCATTGCGGGTACTCAGGGACTGAAAGGAGAGGTGGTCCAGAAAAGGGAAGCATGCAATGCCTGGCGTAGGATCCTGGGGCCAGCTTTAACTTGCAACATTAACTAGTTTTAAATTATTGCTTTACCAGGAAAATGTTAAAAGATCAGTGCATTGATTAAAAAGAAGAGATAGGCACAATAGAAGGATTTGGCAACCTAATAACACTCTATTTTTAAAAAAGCAGGAAAAATGGCTCACTCCATTGGAGAACATTTTGACATGTGCCAATATGAAAAGGTTAAGTTTGACTTCATGGTCTCTGATGACAGCTCCTTCACCCCAGTGCTTTCCTCTTCTGCAGTTTTCAGTACAAAACAATTGTTCTTGGGGGAGATGGAAAGTGGGGTGCCTGACTGGGCATAACCAAAGCGAGGAGGTGGCTTTCAATGAGTCTGTAGCGACAGGCCAGCAGGTTTCACCTCCTCTTTCATCTTAAGAGCAAAGGCTTATTAATAAGTTGATGGAAGACAGGCAATTATACAAAATGCAGCATCAGAACCAAAATTTGTTTTTAAAATGTGAGTTTTTGACACTTGGAGGACTTCATTCCAAACTCTCAATAATATAATTACAAAAAAAAATCCATGTTTCAGGGAAACATACTTAATCTGAACATAAAATTCATGTCATTTATCACAAACTTAGAGTCAAGCGTATAAAGGAGAACCAAAAAAAAAGCGGTATTTACAAATTTAGACTATGTAAGACATTGTGAAGAATTTTTGTTAATAAACAACACAATACATACTTTTACACTCTACATTTCAGAAATGCATCTGTGAACAACAGTAATGTTGATGATTTTAATTAAATTCCAGGTGTCCTGTTGAAGATGTTAAATTAAATTCAAGGTTAGGAGAGCTGAAGACTAAACTCAAAGTCAAGGTCATAAAGACTTTAAATTCAAGGTTATAGTGATAAAAACTTTTAAATTCAAGGCTAGATTGTCTAAGAAAGGACAAAAAGACTAGCAGTCAACCTTTGTAGTCCATTGGTGCCCTGTGAGTACAAAATATATAGAAATCACTAAATGGATTAGCCTAATTACAAATTATGTTCATTTCTAAATAACAACTGCAAGAAGGTCTTTTCACAGGATTTTTCAGTCACATAGTTTCTATCCTTGGGTAGGTATTTCTGCTATATTTTAAATCCTTATTCAAAACAATTCCCTCCTACTTCCATATTTTATAAGTACAAAATACTTTTAAACAAAGAAATGTCCGCTCCTTAGCTAGAGAACTATTCCCCCATTGACTTCTAGAAGAGAAAAAAAAAAAAAGATTCCCATTTCTTCCTCAACCTCAAAACCACTAAGTAAACTCAAAACAATCCAGTTCCTAATGAAGAGTCGCCACAGAATCCAGAGCCCAGAACAATATTTCATGCTAGTTTTTCTTGCTATATGCCGGAAACAATTTAGGTATTTACATTATTGAGAAATCTGTCTAACAGAGTGGGTTCACTCCAGTGGCTCCATAAGCAGAGGCTCACTAAAACAGGCGTGAGTAGCGGCGTCTGCGAATGGGAACGTCGAAGAGTCTCCTCGGCCTCCCTTCCTCCTCGTCTTCATCAGAGTCATCCATATCTGCCGAATCGTTGTCGTTGTCTTCCTTCTCTTCCTCCGTATCTTCCATCTCTTCATACTCATACGAACACGATTCGTCTTCCTCCTCGTCTTCCGCCTCCTCCATTTCCTTCAAAGAAAAAACAGTCTTTTGATAAGAACTTCCATCAGCTTTTTTATACTTATTTAATGCAAATTCTGATTTATCTAGAATCTAAACCACCAGACTGCCAAATATGAATTTTTATAGACTTGAACAGCACATCCTCAAAACGCACATGCTGATGCAAGATTCCAGAGCGAGTACTCTAACACACGTTTGAAAATGCTCAGTGTGGTTTTCATGGTAAATACAGCTCATCAATACAGCACTCATTTTTTAACATGGTAGTTGTTATTCATATACAGTGTAGCAAGCAGACCACTCCTAACAAGATAAAGCTTTACCGAATTTATCATATTACTGCATTAAGTAACAATTCCTTATTAATCTATATGCTTACAGAAAAGAGGATGTGAGAATATTGATAAGGCCTGACCTCTACTGGTAATTTTTATGTACTGTCAACAAGAGGTCTAAGATTTCTATTGAGTTCCTACTATAAAGGCCCATCATTTCAATTCCACCACCACTGGTAGCCTCTACTTTTAAATTAACTTGTTGAAGGCTCTCAGAATAGGGAAGTGGGGATGTTGAATACACAACTTCTCAACATCCACTGGAAACTTGCTCTTACGCAATGTCTCTAATCAAGTCTTGACTTATTCTGCTGTTAATTTTCTCTCTCACTTTTGAAGATCCAAAGAGAGGAGCTGCTACACTGGACAGAATTCTGAGCAGCAAGGTCCTAGTTCATAATGTGGGAAATGTTGGGAAACTTGGACTTTGATGGCAGCCAAAGTCCTTCCACTGAGGTTTCTATGACACTTCATGATGCAGCACCTCCATTGCCCTTCTGATCTCCTCCCCAACCTTTCCCCATCGCCCTCCCTCCAGGACAAGGGCATCCTCGCAGTTCTTCCAGGCACATTAGTGTGTCAGGGCCTCTGCACTTGCTGTTTTTAGCTTGGAACACTCTTCCCCCACGTACCCAAGGGCTCTTTCTACTTCTTTCAAGTCTCAAATGTCACTGAGCCCTTTCTTGACACATCTTTACATTATACAACCCAACAGGACATTCCTTATTCCCTTCACTGATTTTTCTCCAGAGCACATGTTATTGATACTACTTGACCTGAGTACATAGTGTTTATTTGCTACACTTGTCTCTTCTAACTGGAATGTAAATTCCAAGGCAGAGATTTTAATTGTATCATTTACTGCATTTTCCCCAGCACCTAGTAGGTACTCTATAAATATTTGTTGATTTGGGAGAAGGGTATTGTTCTGTAGTAGGATCTATCAAAGAAATTGTCACTAGGATTTATTATAACACAAACAATAATAATCAGAGGAAATATATATATAAATATATTAGATATTCCATTAGTTTTATCTCTAGATATATATTTTTTAATCTAGGGAATGAAGACTTTGAAATTCAATAGCAGGTTCAAAAGGGGAAGGGGGAAAGGATTAGGAAATTCTAAAATATTAAATACAGATAGTATATTATTAATTTTCTTAATGAAGAGGAAAACAGAAAAACTGTTAAAGACATCAACGTGGGTAAAGAGGGAGACTGCTCACGGCTACGGCTAAGATGTCACACGCGAATGGCAGAGGAAAAAGGAACGAAGAGAACAAATACACTTGTATTTATAATATAAATCAACAGCAGGTGCCTCGAAAGTGTCTAAAAACAAACAACAAACCACCTAGCTCAACAAAAGGCTTAAGACCAACCAACAGTGTATTTTAAAATGGCATCAAAGTATAAAGCAGGAGGAGGGATTATGCCTCCTAATTAATCACACTGTTAGAGGACACAAAAGGAGAACAATCAACTTCCACATCAAAAAAACAAATATTGAAACAGAAAAGGCAAACACAAGCAAAACACAAATGCAACCCCCACTTCCTCTTTCATGTTGATCAGAAATAAGTCCAGAATTCTCATTTATTTTTATTGATGTCTCATCCTCAATAGAGAAAAAATATTTTCCACAAGGCAGGTCAAGATTTTATACTATTTGTGGTTGGGAAGACACTGAAACTCTAAATAAGTAAGGACATACATAGTTAAGAGAGAGTTGAACATGTAATGAGTTTATTATTGTAATTTAAAATTATAAATTTAAAAATTTAAAAAAGGAATAAGTAAATATTATAAAACTTCTCAGTTTTAATTTCTAACATAATAAATATCAATATAACCCACATAAGCAAGAGTTCTTTGGAGTCCTCATAACTTCCTTTTAATTAGAGTCGACATACAATATTATATTAGTTTCAGGTGTACAACAATGTGGTTAGGCATATATATACACACACACACATTATGAAGTGATAAGCACAGGAAGTCTAGTAATCATCTGGCACCATACACAGTTATTACAAGGTTACTGACTACATTCCCTAAGCTGGACATTACATCCCTGTGACTTAGCTTATAACTGACAGTTTGTACTTCTTGATCCCTTCACCTTTTTGCTCATTCTTCTATCCCACTCCCCTCTGGTCACTATCAGTTTGTTCTCTGTAAGTTTATTTGTGTTGTCTTGTTTGTTCATTTGTTTTGTTTTCAGATTCCACATGTAAGAGAAATTATATGGCTTTTGTCTTTCTCTGTCTGACTTATTTCACTTAGCATAACACCCTCTATGCCCATCCATGACATTGCAAATGGCAAGGTTTCACTCCTTTTTTACTGTCTGTCTCTCTCTCTCTCTCTCTCTCTCTCTCTCTCTCTCTCTCACACACACACACACACACACACACACACACACACACACAC